>PITA01001638.1:165318-187706 GCA_004023965.1 Spilogale gracilis | reverse complement strand
TTCTATGGAGAAGTGCTTCTTCATGTCTCTTGCCCATTTTTTGATGTGTTCATCTTCTTTTTGGGTGTTGAGTTTGAGTAGTTCTTTTTTTTTTTTTTTAAGATTTTATTTATTTGACAGAGAGAAACAGAGCCAGAGAGGGAACACAGCAGGGGGAGTGAGAGAGGGAGAAGCAGGCCTCCCGCCGAGCAGGGAGCCCGATGTGGGACTCGATCCCGGGTCTCTGGGATCATGACCTGAGCTGAAGGCAGTTGCCTAACCAACTGAGCCACCCAGGTGCCCAGAGTAGTTCTTTATAGATCTTGGATACCAGCCCTTTGTCTGTAGTGTCATTTGCAAATATCTTCTCCCATTCTGTGGGCTGCCTCTTTGTTTTGTTGACTGTTTCCTTTGCTGTACAGAAGCTTTTTATTTTAATGAAGTCCCAGAAGTTCATTTTCGCTTGTCTCCTTTGCCTTTGGAGACGTGTCTTGAAAGAAGTTGCTGTGGCCGATGTCAGAGAGGTTACTGCCTATGTTCTCTTCCAGGATTTTGATGGATTCCTGCCTCATGTTGAGGTCTTTCATCCATTTTGAGTTTGCCTTTGTGTGTGGTGTAAGAGAATGGTCTAGTTTCATTCTACTATACGTAGCTGTCCAATTTTCCCAGCACCATTTATTGAAGAGACTGTCTTTTTTCCACTGGATATTTTTTCCTGCTTTGTCAAAGATGATTTGCCCATAGATTTGTGGGTCCATATGTGGGCTCTCCACTCTGTTCCATTGGTCTATTTCTCTGTTTTTGTGCCAGTACCATGCTGTCTTGGTAATCACACCTTTGTAGTAAAGCCTGAAGTCAGGTAATGAGATGCCCCCAGCTTTGCTTTTCTTCTTCAGCAATTCCTTAGTGATTCGGGATCTTTTTTGGTTCCATATAAATTTTAGGATTGTTTGTTCCAACGTTTTGAAGAATGTTGGTGGAATTTTGATCGGAATGGCATTGAAAGTGTAGATTGCTCTGGGCAGTATAGACATTTTGACAATGTTTATTCTCCTGATCCATGAGCATGGAATGCTCTTCCATCTTTTTGTGTCTTCTTCAATTTCTTTCATGAGTGTTCTGTAGTTCCTCGAGTACAGATCCTTCACTTCTTTGGTTAGGTTTATTCCTAAGTATCTTATAGTTTTTGGTGCTATAGTAAACGGAATCGATTGTCTGATTTCCCTTTCTATTTTTTTGTTGTTAGTGTATAAGAATTCAACTGATTTCTGTGCATTGATTTTGTATCCTGCCACATTACCGAATTGTTGTATGAGTTCTAGTAGTTTGGGGGTAGAGTCTTTTGGGTTTTCCACATAGAGTATCATGTTGTCTGCAAAGAGCGAGAGTTTGACTTCCTCTTTGCCAAGCTGGATACCTTTTATTTCTTTCTGTTGCCCGATTGCTGTTGCTAGGACTTCTAACACTATGTTGAACAGTAGTGTTGAGAGTGGGCATCCTTGTCTTGTTCCTGATCTCAGAGGAAAGGCTGTCAGTTTTTCCCCATTGAAGATGATATTCGCTGTGGGTTTTTCATAGATAGATTTTATGAGGTTGAGAAATGTTCCCTCTATCCCTATACTTTGAAGAGTTTTGATCAGGAACGGATGTTGTATTTTGTCGAATGCCTTTTCTGCATCAATTGAGAGTACCATGTGGTTCTTCTCTCTTCTCTTATTGATTTGTTCTATCACGTTGATTGTTTTGCAAGTGTTGAATCACCCTTGCATCCCTGGGATAAAACCCACCTGGTCATGGTGGATAATCTTTTTAATGTATTGTTGGATCCTGTTGGCAAGGATCTTGTTGAGAATCTTGGCATCCGTATTCATCAGCGATATTGGTCTGAAGTTCTCCTTTTTGATGGGGTCTTTGTCAGGTTTGGGGATTAGTGTGATGCTGGCTTCATAGAAAGAGTCTGGAAGTTTTCCTTCCATTTCTATTTTTTGAAAGAGCTTCAGGAGAATAGGTGTTATTTCTTCCTTGAATGTTTGGTAGAATTCCCCAGGGAATCCATCCGGGCCTGGACTCTTGTTTTCGGGAGGTTTTTGATCACTGCTTCAATCTCATTACTAGATATAGGTCTATTCAGAT
Organism: Spilogale gracilis; assembly: GCA_004023965.1. Lineage (NCBI taxonomy): Eukaryota > Metazoa > Chordata > Mammalia > Carnivora > Mephitidae > Spilogale > Spilogale gracilis. The sequence goes on along the minus strand of PITA01001638.1, from coordinate 185,594 downwards.
TGTCAATGTCTTCCTGTTTCAGTCTTGGTAGTTTTATAGGTTTCTAGGAATGTATCTCTTCTAGGTTGTTATAAATATCTTTTTGAATACGGCTCCTGCCCATTATTTTGCTTCTTCAGAGACTCCAATTCTGTGTGTGTTAGATCTTCTTTCTGTACCCCCTTGTTTTCTCCCTCTCTTCTATTTTCCTTCTCTTCATACAGGATATTTTTTTTCTGAATTTACTTCTGGTTTACTCATTCTTTTTTCAGCTGAGTCTAATTTGCTGTTAGACTTAACCACTGGGTTCTTAATTTCACCTACTTTACTTTTTATGTATAGGTTTTTTTTTTTAAATAACCCAATTTCTATAAAAAATTCTCAATTTTGTCTTTCTTCTTACTGAATATATTAAGTATATGTTTGAAAGTCTATACCTGATCATGCCATTATCTGGACCACTGTAACTATATGAAGTGTATGTTGTTTCTTTTGGTTTTCCTTCATGTTGTCTTTATCTTTGTGTGCCTGATTTTTAAAAAATTAAATACAATATTGCATATACTCATGATATATAAAAATTTGTAGTAATAATATGTAGAAAGATGTTATCTTGGCTGGGAAGACTAGCAATCAAGAACTGAGGTGATACGAAGTTGAGTTTCAGTCTATCTTCTATCCCCGTTCATCTTCTCTCTTAGAGTATAATCCTCTGTGGTCTATAACCTTAAGTAGAGGGGATATCAGGCCCTTATTGAGCCCAGGGCTATGGCTTTTGCCCCATAGCTGTCCTAAGTTCTACTCAGATTTCTGATTCCTCACAGCCTTTTTTTGAAATTGGCACAGTGGAGAGAGTCAGTCCAAAGTATAACATGCTTTTAACGACGTGATAAAGAATATTGACCTAATCTCTTTTATCCAGAAGATCTTGGTTCATTATAAGTACTCTTGATCATACTGTGTTTGGCTTCTCCAAGTGACCAGATAAATCATAGGGATTTTTTTTTTATAGTAGAGGCATTGACAAGGCATTGACCTTGTGTGCAGTGGCCTATCATAAGTTCCATCACTGTCAGGGTACTATTGGCTCTGATCTCTGCTATAGAACATATAGAAGCAATGTTTCTGCTTGTGCCTTGTAACTAGGGGGAGAGAGGAGGGAGGACATATGTGAGAGTGAAGGTTGTGTGTAGAGGGGCTCCTGTTCAGTCCATCTCATTTTCCTGCCTAAATTAAACATCAAGTCATGGGTCACCATGAAAAGAAGGAATAATAAAAACACGTGTTGTAAAATAAAGCTACAAAATACTGGATTTGGCTGAAATTTCCAAAAGAGCCAATGGCCACAGAAAGGTGCTAGTGCTGCCCCCTCCCAGGCAGAGCCATCAGGCTGAAGGCAAGCAAGTCACTACCAGCTGCTGTGTCGGGGACAGAGACAGACACGCCCCTCTTCTCTGTCTCTCTGGCTCTGCCCGCATCTCCCAGGGCATCCTGTCTTACCTGTATTGGTTACAAGGTAACCACCTGGATGCCTAGATTTTTCCTGTGCATTCCCAGATTTCATATATTCTGGGTTGTGTCCGAAATAGAAATTATGATGAAACACACCTAACATACAATTTACCATTTTAACAATTTGTAAGCCTATATGCCCGTGGTATTGAGTATATTCACCATTGTTGTGCAACCAGTCTCGAGAATGCTTTGCATCTTATTTATGAAACTGAACCTCAATACCTCCATGCCTGTCTCCTCTCAGCCCTCCAAAACCATCATTCTGCTTTGTCTCTGGGAATTTGATTATGCTATGTACCTCATACAAGTGGAATCATAAAAACATTTGTCCTGTGCGTGTGGCTTATGTCACTCAATGTAATGTTTCCTTGAGTTTCCACCGTGTTGTAGCAGGTGTCAGGATTTCTTTCCTTTTGAAGGCTGAATAATATTCCAGCATATGCGCATACCACACGGTATATTTTGTGTATCCATTCGTCTGTGGATGGAGATTTGGTTGTGTCTGTCTTTTGGCTATTGTGAATAATGTTGCTGTGAACACCGATGCTCAGATATCTGGTCAAGTCCCTGCTCTTAATTCTTTTGTGCACTTACCCAGACGTGGGATTGCTGGATCATGTGCTAATCGTATGTTTAATTTTTTTTTGAGGAACTCCCATGCTGTTTTCCCCAGCAGCTGCCCCATCCTTGCCAATACTTGCTACTCCTTGCTTCGTTTTCTTTTGTTTTTAGTGCTACCCCTCCTAATGGGTGAGAAGTGGTATCTCATTGTGTTATTGATCGCATTTCCCTAGTGATTAGCCAGACTATCTTCTGTTTGGCCAGACTTAACATTTAAACTGCCTTTTTGTATCTGGAATCAGCCTAAAAAATCCTCTGCTAGACCACATAAGGGCTTTTGGTCAAAAAGAAATAAGTACCAGGGCACTTGGGTGGCTCAATCAATTGAACGTCCAACTCTTGATTTCGGCTCAGGTCATGATCTTGGGGTTGTGGGATCGAGCCCTACATCAGATTCAGGGCGGGGAGTCTGCTTCTTCCTTCCCCTCTGTGCCTCCCCCACACTCTCTCTTTCTCGCTCTCAAATAAATAAATTTTAAAGGAAAAAAAGAAGTATCATCTAAGTCAACCAGAGGGGTTCTTGGGTAGAGCAGTCTGAACCTTGGGCTATTTACCGAGGAAAGCTCTTCACTGAGGCCCTGTAGGCCCAGCTTCAGGAGTGCAGGTGGGACACCCTCCTCTTAACCCCTCACCGTCTCTGAAGCACAGCAAAATTTACTTCGGATGTAATAGCTAGTGCCTTTTTACTGCTGGGAACAATGTGACATTAATTTCTAAAAGGTGCCATCTTGCAGTTCAATGTGTTTCATGGGTCACATGATCTCCGATTACTAAGGTGACACTTAGGACAATTTTATGGCAAATTGAATCCCAAATTACAGCCCCTGAAGGGGTCCACATTAATAACGGTCTGTAAGAGCACAGCAGGGGTCCTAGGCCAGGTTATGTCGCAATCAAATGCAGCTACTAAAGCCACATGGCAGTAAGAACAAGAAGAATGTATTATTAAGACACATATGCTGATCTCTTTTCAGCAAAGGAGTGGTCAAATTGCTGTAGACATCCCTGGACTGTGGAATAATGAAGACAGCATTATGTCTGCATGAATTGGGACTTCTCTGTAGCGAAGAAGCATGACCCACTATGAGTGAACTGGAATTACTTTTGCTTTCTTTCTTTCCTTTTATTTATTTATTTTTTTAAAGGATCAAACACTGATTGTTTTCTTTCTCCTGTGGGCATTTTACTTCTTAGCAGTGAGAACCAGTGCCTCTGGCCTGACAGCGTATGAAGAAGTCTGACTTGGTCATCCTTAAGCAAAGCCTATAAAAATCATACATATATTTTATTAGAATATGATAATTTCTGAGTGATTTCAGGATTTGGACGCACCTGTTTGTCGTGATGCGCTAAGTTTGTGAGAACTTAATAAAGGAGATGGGTCTCCTCCCTTTTAAGAATCTACTATAGAGAAGTGACCATGTGGCTCAGTTGGTTAAGTGTCTGACTCTCGATTTCAGCTCAGGTCATGATCTCAGGGTCATGAGATCGAGCCCCATGTTGGGCTCCATGGTGAGCATGGAGATTGCTCGAGATTCTCTGTCTTCCCTTCTGTCCCTCCACACTTGCTCATGGGTGCGTACTCTTTAAAAAAAAAATAAAAGAATCTCCCATGGGAACCAGATACTGACATTGATGTTTTTGCAGCTGCACTTACATTTACAGACATGAACCTGAAGAGTCCGATAAGAACACTGTGCCCTATTAAGCAACATCACACTGGGATTTAGGTGGCTTTTTCATACATTAAACATTGGACTATTCGTGGATTCTTACAAGGTTTCAGGGAACACGGACTCACAGTCCATGTGAAACTGGGCTCTGGGGATTGGCTCCGTGGACTTGTTATATCCCATGTGTGCGGTATGCATTTCTTTTTTTTTTTTTAAGATTTTATTTATTTATTTGACAGAGAGAAACACAGCTAGAGAGGGAACACAAGCAGAGGGACTGAGAGAGGGAGAAGCAGGCTTCCCGCTGAGCAGAAAGCCCGATGTGGGGCTTGATTCCAGGTCTCCAGGATCACGACCTGAGCCGAAGGCAGTCGCTTAACCAACTGAGCCACCCAGGCGCCCCTGCATTTCTAACTAATATAAAAGATGAAGTATTACCCAGTTATTTGCTATTCTGGTTTTCTTTAAAGACTTGCACGTCCTTGTAATGTGACTAACGAATGCCTTCACACACTGGAACAAGACTGACTACCTGTCCTATGCAAGGTGTGCTGCTAGGTCCTAGGGAACCAGGCGCTGTCGTGTCCTATCAGGACATACGGTCTAGCAGTGAACCCACACTGGGTGTGCAGAACAGTAAGATGTGATAAATGGGACCTTTCCATCACCGAGTACCTAACCCCTGGGTGCTGCACACAAGATGGGCCTTCCAGAGACTTTCAGTGGCAAGCCCCAGCAGATGGAGCATATCTAAGTTGAAAAAGAAAGGATAGGGGAAAGTGAAGAAATTAACTATTATGGACTGAATTCAGTCTCCCCGCAAATTAATGTGGTGGGGTCCTAAACCCTAATACCTCAGGTTGTAACTATATTTGGACATAGGGCTTTTCCACAGGTGACTCAGCTAAATGAGCTGATGGGGGCAGGCTCCGATCCACTCTGACTGGTGTGCTCAGAAGAAGAGGAAATTTAGACATACAAATCGGCTGTCTGCGAGCTAAGGAAAGAGGCCTCCAAGCAAACCAGCCCTCCAGGGTCCTGGTGAGACTTCCAGCGCCTCTGGACTGGAGAGAAAATACATTTGTGTTGTCTCAGCTGCTTGGTCTGTGGTTATTTTGTTAGTGCAACCCAAGCAAACCAGCGCACTGAGGGGTATTTCTATTGGGATATACAAAAACCCACCACCACCACCAACAACAACAAACTAACTAAAAAAATTCCAGAAAAGTTGCAAGTACAGCCCTGAACCCTTTTTCTTTTTTTTTTTTTTTAAGATTTTATTTATTTGACAGAGAGAAACACAGCCAGAGAGGGAACACAAGCAGGGGGAGTGAGAGAGGGAGAAGTAGGCCTCCCACCGAGCAGGGAGCCTGATGTGGGACTCGATCCCAGGTCTCCGGGATCATGACCTGAGCCGAAGGCAGTCGCTTAACCAACTGAGCCACCGAGGCGCCCAGCCCTGAACCCTTTGACAGTAAGTTGTTAACATGCTTCTTTTTTGCTCATCCTTCTTGACCTTCCTTAGAGTTTCCTTCTCTGAAAACTTAACACATCAAAATAATTGCTCCTTATTTCTTCTCCCGACTAGACTCTAAATTCCTGGGGGTTGGGACCTGGGTTTCTTTCTCTTTGTAGTCTCTGCTTCTGACATTGTTCAGCTCACGGTAGGTCAAGGTCAGGCAACTATGCCCCAAGAGGACCAGACGCTCCGTTGGCTAGGTGGAGAATGTTCCTCCCTGGGAGGTTTGTCAGGCCAGAGGGGGAGAACGATGATAAAGGGGCAGTCACTGCAAAGCCGTCTGAGCGCTTGAGGTGACCCCCACGCTCACAGGAGGGTGCCTTTCAAAATATGAGAGCTTTGCATTATGCTGGGCTTGAAGTGCCCTTGGACCTTGCCGGGACTTTGCCAGGGCAAGTATTGAAAAACTTTGCTAGACTCAAAGCTCCGTAAGGATTTGGACCATGTCTGCCTCGTTCATGGCTGTTTCCCCAACTCCAGGCATATCTAACACATTGTGGTAAGCAGTAAATATTTGTACAGTGAATGCATGAGTGAACCGACAGCCAAGACCTTCCTGTTTTTTGCAATGGCCCTTCCTACCTTCCCCGTCACTTTCTGACTCGTCCTTGTCCAAAGGTGTGAGCTAATCCTTACCTCAGTGGGGCTGGTGCTGAAGACCAAAGGCAGTAATAATATGAAAGCACTTTGCATGGTATAAAGGGCTCTATAAACAGGAGTTAGTACTCAGCGCCTCTTCCCTTCCAAGGGATGTGTTGGATGAAGTCGTGCTGGGCTGACCTGGTTGGGGTTCAGATGCCCTCAGGACCTATTTATGCTCCTGTCAATGCAAAACAGACCCAGGAATTCTCAATGTACCATTCTTTAGATGTTCCGTAGGTTTTAATAAGGACCTTGGAGATTCCTTCCTTTGTAACCAGGCAGGAATAACTCAGGTGCAGTAATTAGGGTGCATGCAGTCACTGCTCTCGGGGATGGTCCTAATGAGGGTTTTTCTTTCTTTCTTATTGAGTTGTCCTCAAGGGAGCTCTTGTTAGCGGAAGAGGAGACCCCCAGTCACGGTGGGAGGTGGCCTGTGTTAGTCCGGGTTCTCCAGAGAAACAGCCCGTAGGATGTGCGTACATATGGAAAGGGGATGCTGACTCCCTACCCACCAGCCGGGTCAGGCAGAAGCATGGACGGCTCTGACCAGGCGTGAACAATGAGCTATGTGGGGGGGCGGCAGTGTTTAGGATGGGGTTTGAGGGGCTTTCTTGGTCCTGCCAGAGCAGGTCCCTTTTCTCGTCTGTGCCTGAGCGACTGAGGACAGGCCTTGCGGGGAGGAGGAGCTTCCTTCCTGGAGCTGGAAGGTTCACGGTCATTTGTTAGGGTGGGGGAGCACAGCCACCTGGGTGAGCTCGCTGGCCTGGGAGAGCCCTGAGGGCCGTGCTGCTCCCCTCCTGAGCCAGAACAGCACCCTCACTGTGTATCCAGGTGGCTGCACACCGCTTCGCCCACCCACTGAAAGTCACGTGTGCTGGTGAGTTGGGAGAGGGGTGTTAGGGAGAAAGCCTCCATCACCTGCTCCCTAGACACGTGTGCACGAGGAAGGGGGCCAGCTGGGGACCGGGTGTTGGGAAAGTCACTTTGGGTTCTCAGGTGCCCAGAGGGCAAACCGTGCGGATGGGAGCCGGGGTGCAGATATGGGGTAGGGCCCACCTTCTCTGCTCAGCTCGGGAACACTTCTCATCCCATCCCCACTCCTCTGCATCCTCACAAGGCGAGGCTAACATGCCCTCTGCCCCGGGATCTGCACTCCCATTCCCAGAAAATCCGCAGCCCAGAGCTATGCCTTCAGAACAGCCCAGAGTCACTCTTGCCTGGGTTGACCCCCTGCTCCCGGGTCCATTCTGAGGATGCAATGCCCCTGGGTGAGGGTGACCCCCGTGAGGGCTGTCCCCACGTGTGCGGGGCCGGTGCAGGCATTGGAGTGGTGCCCTGGTTACCTGACCAGCCCCTTGCTGAGTGTGTCGCTGGCCCATCCCCCAGCCCTGCACTGCCCTGTGCCTGGTGTGGACACAGTGATCTCCTGGAGCCACGTGTCATGACCTCCTGTCCCCAGCCCTCAGCAACCAGGGTTGGGGATGCAGCTTGGGCTCAGTGCTGGGTACACAAGCATGTGCCCTGTCCCCGCGGACCCTGCACTCTCCAGGAGGCCTGTGCATGCACTGTCGCTGTGGCCTCCGGCCCTGGGGCTTGTTGCTCAAAGGAACAGAACCAGGCAGCCTGCCCTCTGCTCCGCTGCGGAGGGAGCGGCTTCCGGGACTTTCTGCCTGCCTCCAAGGACGGCGCGGGACACGGGTGTGTGCTGGCCTGTTCCCGCAGCTAGGGGGACTCCGCCCCGAGTCTTCATGTACGTGCATGCACGTGTGTGCAGTGACGTTCCCCTCAGGGTGAGGGGTGGCCGCTGCGTGACCGTCTGAACCCCCGCAGGGAGGGCTTCCTTCTCACGGGAAGTCCTCTGACCGGGACTCACCCTCCGGAAGTCCCTTCAACAAGCACTGTAAGGCTCGTGACCTCCATCCAACCAGGATGCTCGTAAATTAACCTTTCAGACATTTAGACATTCTGTTTCTTGGTAAATAAGAGGAACTGAAGACATGTGATTGCCCCGAGAAGTGTCAGCCCCCCGTCCTCGCCAGGGTGAGGTCGAGGCCCCCCTGCAGACGGAGACTCTGGGTCTAGCACTGCATTTGGTTATGTGTCCCCTCTGCTTAACGAAGGACGGCCGGGCCGCTCCTGCTGGCAGGACTGACCTAGGTGAGCCTTTCCTACTAGCGTGTCCCCGGAGCACCTGAGGGAGGGCCGTGGGTCGCAGGTCCGCTGTGGGCACCTTGACTCACAACCACCTCCGAGCGGCAGAGTCCCTCCTGAGATGTCTTGTCATGAATCCCCCCACACACACCGAGCGAGGTTAGGGAGTGGGAGGACACACACCCCGTCTGCTGCTCACGCATGGGGGCCACTGACATTGGCCAACAAAGGGACAAGGACTGAAGGAGGAAACCCGCCCAAGGCAGCGGGGGGCCGTGGGTGTGACAAGCATCTGTCTCTGCACTGCGTCATGTTGGGTGGGCACTTACCAGATCCTGATGTCCTTCTGTATCCGGTGTTTGCTCATCCCCAGAACAGCGCCAGGGGGCTCGAGACTCGTGTCAGAATCCTCAGGGAAGCTTTTGGCAAATGACATATTTGTGAGGCATCTAAGCCTTTCTGAGATCCGTGACCCAAACTCTCCATGTCTGAACACTGACGGTGGGCCAGCCCTGGGCGAGACACTAGGGTCCACAGGAAGAGCGTCCGCCCTCGGGAGAGTGGCCAACTCTGCCCTCCCCCCCCAGCAGGCCACATCAGCATGAGGATTATTTTGAGTTAGAGGTGCTTGAAAAACAACAGATGCCAGACGGCGTTCTGATCTTTCCCCTTTTCTTCCTGAAAACACGAGGTTTTGGGAAAGATGCCCTTCTAGAACATCCCCCATGGGAAAGATGCCCTTCTAGAATCAGGAGATAAGAAGTATTCTCATCATGGGGGGATGGGGTTATACGCTGAGAGGAATCACCAAAAGGACCTCATAAAAACAGTTCCTCTTCCTCTTGCTTCCCTGTGTGCGTGAGGTATGTTTCCCCGAGCGCCTCTCTTTGTTCCAACTGAGTATGAAAGCATTTCAGTTTTGCCCCTTCGTCGGGTCTCCCCTTAGGAAATCTCCAGGGTCGCATAAAATTTAACGGAAGTGCGTGTGTGTGCTCTTACCCTGTTCACCTGTGTTAGGTCAGCTCCGTTCCTGGACCGGGGAGAGAGCCGAGGCAGGGCCTGACACCAGCCCCGCTCGCTTGTTGTCGGGGGGCTGGTATCCATATCCTCCCTTTGGTAGCGCCAAAGGAGCGTAGGCTGAGAACTTGGGGCGCCTGACAGCAGGGACCCCTTCCCCCTTTGGAACCTCAGTTAATACTTGTGGAATAAATGGGAGGTGAAATGCACGTCCAGGGAGGATGAGACGATGGCCACAAGACTGTCAGAGAAGGCAGGCTTCTGGACGTCGCTCAGGGTAGGGGAATCAAAACACAACTCAGGGTGTAAAACCCCTTACACTGTCTTGGTCCTCTTAGTACAGCTGTGTTGCTTCTGGAGGTGATCCTAAGGCAGGTGTCGGAAGGTAGAACAGAGTTCTGTTCAACATGTTTATAGTGTCATTTATTAGAAGGAAAATATGGAAACAATCGGAAGGGGTAGGGGCAGGGAATTGTACCTCCATGACAATCCGTCTGATGGAACATTCTGCGGCTGTTAAGGGCAGTTGTGGGAGCACTCGAGCTGCTGGGGAGCAAGTGGCTAGGATCGTTCAGGGGAAGAAAGCAGACTGCAAAAGGTTTATGTCCTATTGACCGAGAATAACCAGCAGTGGTTCTCTCTGGAGTGAGACTGAAGGCCATTTTTGTTTTCCGGTTCCAGCTTCTCAGAAGCCCAGTAAAGAACAAAAGGTGCCTCCTCTCAGGGACCTTGGTGGGTGCTGGATCGCTGTGGCCTGGTAAAAGGCCTCTGGAGCCCACCCAAGGTGTGTGTACATGTCTGGACCGGAGACCTCCAGGGAGTGAAGGGGCCGGGAGGATGAGCCGATGGAGGGCGACTTACTGATTCTGACATGAAAAACAGCACAGTTTACCCAGCATGCAGGGATGCTGAGCACTGAAACCGGCTCTTCTGGTGGCCTCCAGGTCACCTCCCCTCCTGGACAGGCCAGGTGGCTCTGGGGGGACAGCTCATGCCTCATCCTCTAAGTCCCTTGCCCTCCTAGCTCCTTCCTGAACTCCTGGCAAGTGCAGGAAGGAGGCTTCCCAAGCAAGGGCTGGAAGGCCTCGGCTGAGGGCTCTGGGGGAGGCACTGGGGATGGTCCAGTCCAGCCTGGGGGGATGGTCCATAAGGAGTGAGTTTCCAGAGCAGATGAAGAGACGGACAGACTGACCTGTGTTTGTTCCCCCTCCCTGTCTCCCCCTCTCCTTGTCCTCCCGGCCATGGGGCTAAGAAGACTCTTCTGGAAGTGAGGCCTGGCTGAGGGCCCCAAATCGAGGAAAAAGGGCATGTGTTGGGGGCTGGTGGGAGGATCCCTCATCCTTCACTGAGGAGGGAGTGTGTTTACCCGCTTGTAATGGGTTGGCCAGCCAGCCTTGCAACGTAACAGGCTGTTTTATTCATTGGCAGCCCGCTGTGGTCAAAGCAGATGCTCGGGAAAGGTCTGCTTCCTTTCTTAGTGACCAGTAGGGACCCCAGTGCTTAAGCACGATGTTTCTTCACCTCTTGGAGAGAAAGGCTTCAGGAGGCTGGAAGCCAAGGCTGGGCAGTGGTTGGGAGGTGAAGGTTGTATACATTGAACACAGGGCATGGGCTTGACCAGGTATGGACCTGGGACTCCTTCTCCACTGGGAATCAGTGACTTAATCCCAACTACACATTTGCAAATACGGACTTCTGGTCCTTTTGTTAGGGCATTTGGAATCTCAATAGACTCCTGCCCAAGTGTTTTCTGGTCCTTCGTCTTCTCCCAAAGGTCCTCCAACCGTCCGTCCATCCATCCATCCATCCATCCATCCATCCATCCATCCATTCATCCATCCATCCAATGAATGAGGAACCACTCTATCCCAGACTCTGTTCTAGAGGCTGAAGATAGAGAACAGGAGGCCCCTCTAGGTGCCGGGAGCCCACCAACCACTGACAGACTAAGTGCTCTGTATGCTCATAAGAATTTTCTGGAAACTAAGCCTTCACCTGGAAGAGCAAGAGAAAGCATCAGACGTGGACACACTCTCCACACAGGTGCCAGGATGGCCCAGCGCGCTTTGCTGGTAAATGACGCCGCTTGCTTCATTCTCACATCCGTCGGGAGGAGGCGCCCTGGTGGGCAGGGCGTTAATGTTCTCCCTTGGATGAAAACACAGTATCAAAAGGGAAAAAGAATAAAAGTAACACTACTAAAAATTTTGAGAATTGAATGCTTTGAAAGACCTATAAGATCCTATGTTTGGATGGCTTTTTCCCAAAGTTAAGGGTATGTGTGGGGGGATTGGAATCCATTCTAGATGCTGCCTTTCTGGCCTCCCTTCTCTCAGGGGGTGCTCAGAGTCAGGCAAGGCCTCAGCTCACTCTAGTAGTGAAGGCTTCATTTCGGGAAAACTCTTATGGCTTCTTCTTTTTAAAAGATTTTATTTATTTATTTGACACAGAGCGAGAGAGATCACAGGTAGGTAGAGAGGCAGGCAGAGAGCATGGGGCGGGGGGACGGGAAGCAGACTCGCTGCTGATCAGAGAGCCCGATGTGGGGCTTGATCCCAGGACCCTGAGATCATGACCTGAGCTGAAGGCAGAGGCTTTAACCCTCTGAGCCACCCAGGCGCCCTCCTCTTATGGCTTCTTAATGTACGGCTTCTCCCTAGGGGGGTCCAAAGGATGCCCAGGAAGGTCTGGTGTGAAGAGGCGCCAGGAGCCTGGGAGGTGGGGTGTCCAGGCCAGCTCCGTGACGTAGGAGACACAGAGTCCGAGCAGGGCCCTGCCAGGACCAGAGAGTGTGCGTTAGCTCTGAGCGGTCCACTGCCTTCTCTTGGGAGCCTGGAGGGGGCGCTCATATGTTTGCGTAGATGTGTACCAATATCTCGGCGAGTGCCAGACGGATGCTCAGGGAGCCCGTCTGCATGGTCGGGACAGGAAGAGCTTGCCCTTGGTGGGGAGGGGCACTGGGAGCCCAGTGCCTGACTCCCAGGGGTGCTGCACGGTGCTGGGACTCTGCGAGTTCGGCCCCCACAGCCACCCAGCCCTGGCCAAGTGTCCAAACTCTGGACACAGGCCTTGGCCCGGGAGGTCCCTTGGACCTGGGAGGAAGCCCGGCAAGGGTGTTGCTCTAGGGAGAAGAACCCACCTCCCCGGCCCTGAATTGTGTCGCCTTCCAAACAGAAGTCTACATGGGACAGAGAGGCATCCAGGACTCGGAGGAGAATAGAAGTGAACATTTAATGCCACCATAGTGTGATTCTTTTTAAACACCAGATTCTTTTTTGACAACATTTTACACCTCATATGCCACAAAAAGTCCGGCATCATGGCCAACAAACAACATCTTCACCTGGAAATGGCACACCGCTTAATGGATTCATGTCATCAGTTTTGAGAACTAGAACCTTCTCTTCCAGGCTGTTCTCCAGGTAGCCTGCTCATAGTCATCACGACCAAGCCAACAGCCAGCTTGGACATAGCGATGTGAGGGCCCCGACGCAAGACCCAGCCCGCTGGCCAAGGGGCCGCTGGGACCTGCCCAAGTAAGTACAGAATGGTTGGGATTTCGGCCTTTAACAGATGAACTTTATTAAAAAGTTGTAACAGCCAACCCTTGTAAGCTAAGAGCTTGATTTTTAAAATGGCACCGATCTTTGATCCAGTTAAGCAGTGAATTTCAAACCATGACCTTAATTACAACCACTGAATCTTAAAACAAGATTCTGTGAACCGGTCTGTGAACTGGCTGCTTGTGACACGAATGAATGACTCGGCAGGCCTCGTCTGCACCCTCCAGATGGGCCCATTTCTACCGATAAGCATATTTATATATACATACATACATTTCCAGAGCCACACGAACCACGACGCTCACCGAGCACAAAGTCCTCATTTTACAGATTCGAACACAGGAGTTCCGCAGAAGTTCTGTGACATACCCAAGGCTGTGGGACTTCTGACACTCCGGCTCTCTGTCCCATGCTACACACTCTCTGTACACACGCGTCCATCGTTGCCCTGTGTGTGCGTACGCCCGTGACATCGGCATGACGTGAGGCCACGTGTTCATGCACCCGGTGCAACCTGCACCTCGTGGGAAGAGCCCACGATTTTGGACTCGGGTCCCAGTGCACCTTAAAGCGACTCTGGACTTGGGCCTCAATCACCCAGTATTGACTTGAGCTTCTTCATCAAGAAATGATGATCTGCAGCTCCTCCACAGAGCTGTGATTTCTTCAAAGCACTTCCCAGCACGGATACCATTTTCTCTCTACGCGATCCCAGAGGGATAGCTTTTCTGAGCTCCCATCTCCCCACTGGGGAGCCCAGGGTTGCATAGCGAGGGAGGGAACCAGGCTGGGCCTGGCCTCCTGACCCCTGGCTCCAGGCCCTCCCTGCTTCTCAGAGACCCAGGAAGGGGACCAGATGCCATAAGTGTTATGGGTTGTAAACCTCATTAAAGACAGGTACAACGCATGTCCAAGTTCGGGAAATCCAGGTGCGTCTCCAGACCCCCTTTTGGTAGCACCTGAGGGTGCTTGGGCATCTCAGGGGACCGTGGGGACCTAATATGGCCCGTGCTTTTTGCAGAAATTTTTCATAAATCCCATCCAGGCCTGTAGAGGCTGTTTTACAAGCCCATGATCACTAAACTCAAAGCGAAGGGATCCTTTCCCACCAGCGACTATGGAAACGGCTTAGATGTTGAACGCAGCCTGATTCTTTGAGGACTGGACCCTCATCCCTGGTCTCCTGACTGATCTATCTTCCCTCCCCCGGGTCCCTGCCTCCATTAGTGGAGTTCACGAGAGGGACAGGCGAGAACAGCCACGGATGCACCCCGTGTACTCGTCAGTGCCTTGGACTGCACTTCCCACCTTGATGTATGATTAAATCAGAAAACACAAGTGAGGCCAGATGACAATATCCTGAGCTTATGAATCAATTATACTTCTTCCTCCAATGGAACAGGACTGTGGACTGTTGGTTAGCGGGGTGCAGAATGGAGCAGGTGTGTGCGCCTGGGGCTCGGTGCCCACCCCGAGAGTGCCTCCCACCCCGAGAGTGCCTCCCGGGCTCGGTGCCCGGTGTTGGGACGTCAGTGTCTAGCTCTGCGGGGCCTCCCAGAAGCAGAGTGCATTCGCTAGTGAGTGGGCAAACCAGCTCCTACGAATGGACAGAAAACTTCTTTGAGAAGAGGGGCTTGAGTTACAAGGGCTTCTCCTGTATTGGACTTAGGTTTTTATCTGGAAATGAACAGTTTGTAATTTAAAGTGTGTGTGTGTGTGTGTGTGTGTGTGTGTGTGTGTTAGGAAAATTGCTAAGTGACACATTTTATGAGTTCTTGCCCACAAACGTTGGCAGATTTTTGCTGGAGGAGGAGAAAGAGATTCTAAGCCAAAGGAACATGGTATTTTTACTCCGTGTTCCCTGAGAACCCCTCCCCCAACCCAACCACTTCGGGCCACTTACCAGCAGGGTCAGTGAAGCTGGGCAAGTGGCCTGGCTTCTGGGGGCGCAGACCCGAGTGGGCTCTGCTGGCTGTTCCCTGCGGAGCCGGGTCTCCCATGTGGCAGCGATGAGCCACATCCCTGTCACAGAAAGCCGCAGACAGTGGGACAGGACGTTTTCAGCATCGACCAGTTATGACAAGACTTTTCTCCTGCTTCTTACTGATGTGTTTTCAGGGTTTAAAGGAGAGTGCCCTTAAAAGTGAGGGCATCCTTCAGTGTATGCTGAGTTGGCTGACATTCTGGAAGGAAGGAACACTGAGTCCACTCATGATTTCTTCTGGTTTCAATCGTGAAATGGACTCACCTTTAGCCATTTTGTTCACAGCTCAAAATCCTTTATGGACTTTTTGGAAGCCTCCACTACACACCGGCCGTAGCTGAGGCCTCGGGCTGCGGTGTCTGCAGGCCCTTGCGAGCCTGGCCCGCTTTCCCATGGAGCCCAGGTCCGGGAGCTGCTTTCCCACAGGGACACCTATGGAAAGCGTTATCGGCAACCCAGATGGCGGCCCTCAGCTTTAGAATCTGCAGCCTAGAGAAGGGCTTCTTTTTCAACATGCACTGAAGTCCAAGAACGAACGTATGTGTGTCAGACTTTTCAAACCGCCTGCCCGGATGGCATTAATGGCCACGGTGAGGTCACTGCCACCTTTCAGGGACACAGACTTCAAGCTCAAGGCTAATTCAGGACAACGGGCCACACTCTTGCCTGCCGAGTCCCCCACGATGGGCTGCATGGCTTCTTGTCCTGGCTTCTATCCCTGCCTGTGCTCTTGGAGGACTCCTACCAGCGGCTGCAGAGACTGCCCTCTACATCTGTCACGAGGTCCCCGTGTTCGGAATAGTGATGGGAGATCAAACCATGCATGGGGAGGTTCTGAGTTTTCTGTGGCTAATGCTTCAGCTTGTGCTTGTGCTAAAGCATTTGGGCAGATTTCAGACAAGGAATGAAGGCTTGTGGATCTAGGTGGTCATTTCACATAGAAAGTTTCCAGTCCTTCTATTTGTGGATAACAACATGGAAATGGGCTCTCTGACATTCTCCTGGGCTTCTCGGGTCATCTGTCACCAGAACCAAACTGTCGAGCTCCCTCACATCTGGTCATTGAACGAGGCATTCTGCAGTGATTGGGACTGCCTCGGGAGAGCTGGACAGACCTGCTTCCCTTTGTGCCTAAAGAGCATCGTCCGTTTCATCAACTCCTAGGAAGAGCCAGAAGTGACAACTCAATATTCATTATGTCTTCATGTGGTTAAGCTATACTTGGTACATGTTTGCATCTCACTGAGGTTTGAAGGAAAGAAAGAAAAAGAAAAGGCCAGAACGGACAGCCTACGCAGACTTGGCTGGTAACTTTCCGAGAGACGTTCCATGGCACGGAATCTTGGAGAAGACGGGCTGACTCCGCAAGAAAGCTTTAGGTTTCATTCAACCCTTTGGCTACTCTTGAAGTTGTGACCAGTGGAGAAATGTAGGCTTAGAAAGTAGGAAAGATTCCAGGGGTTGATATCTTAAATTTGTCGATGTTTCGATTTGGTCTTGTTCCAGAAAAGGCACCGGGACCCCATGGCTGGTCTGTTTAAGGAAGGCAGCGCTGTGTGGTGACCTTGGGATGTGGGGAGATGTGCTGGGGAAGAGCTAGGTATGTGGGTTCCTCCTCAAGTGAGCGTGTTTCCAGCAGAGACTAGAATACTCAGCCTCTGACAATTCCCAAACCAAAGGCTTTTCATCCAGTGGTATATTTCAGGGCGGTAGCCAAAAGGAATGTAAACTGACTCGAAAGATGGGCATCCCTTGGGGTCCAGAAGCTTCCATGATGTTGCTGTTCAACAAGCCCCTTCGTACAGGTGTGGGGAGGACAGAGCCCTGCCCGGAGTCTTGCACTGCCCTGTGGGCTGGGGTGAAGGCTGAGGAGCTGGGGGAGGCCCTACTTCCCATGGTGACCAACAACTTGTCAAGGTCAGGGGAGCACGGTCCGTGCTGGAGCTCCTTCCGCCATGTCGGAGCCTGTTCAGGTCTCTGAGATGAGCCTCTTCTCTGTGTGGGCCCCTGCCGGGGAGCAGGCTCAGACACGAGGCAGAGCCGGACCAGTCACTGTCGGGGCTGGCTTCTAGGTGACGAGCCATCAGGCCATCTGTGTCGGCCCTGTCCAGTCAAGGATCATGTGCTGTGAGGCTCATGAGACCCCCGCTCCCATGTGCCGAGTCCGGCTGAGCTTCCCTGGCTGCCCGGCCAGCTCTGCTGGGCTATGTGCGGCCACACACACGCTCACGCTTGACGCCTTGGGGTGCGGCGGGTCCAGCCAAGGTGCTAGGCAGCGGGGACTGTTGAACCAAGAAATTGGCTCATGGTGATGGGCTGCACTGGAGGGCTAATCCGAAGAGTACTCTGAAAGACCCAGGTACCCTCCCCTCCTGGCCCCGGGAGGGAGGCAGCACCTGCCGCGCCATGGCTGTTATTGGATAATCCCCTTACCCCTTGGTGCCTTGGGGTTCCATCCCTAAAATGGGTATGAGAATCCCGAAGGGAATCGAGGCAGGGATGAAACCACCCTCCGCCATCTGAGGACAAAGCCCCATGTTCCTGGGACAGCCCTGTGCACTAAGCTCTGAACTCTGCCTCTCCCTGGGGGTGTGGTTCCCGGCAGGAAACCTCTCTGCCGTAGCCAAGCCTAAGGGGACCAGCCTTGTCGTTTCTTGGGACGGAGGCCTTGGGACATGGCAGGATGGGGACATCTTGCATCTGAGCTGCATTCTGGACCACAAAGACGTTGTGTGATCCCAGCATCCTTCCTTGTTCTAAACCAGGACTGCCGCAAGTCTGAGCAGAGACTGCCTGAGACGGTCTCTAAACTGGGAAAGGTCCCTCGCTTCTGATAACATCACTGAACCAGAGAACAAAAAATATGGCTCTTTTGAGTTGGTTCAAGCTTTCAATCCAGTCTTTGGAATAAAAATGACTATGACAAACGTTTTGAGGGCCATGAAAACCCTGGGTTTCATGGGGTAAAGGAACTAGTGTGCGTGCCAGGACTGGGAGGGAGGCGCTCTGCCTGGAACCAACATCCCTTCTCAGAGGACACAGAGTGTCTCGGTCGTAAAGGCTCCTTCTCCCGGGAAGATGCAGCCCCGTCTCCTCTCCTGTTCTCTCGAGCTCACGCACCGACCCCACGAGGCTGCCTGCTGCCTGTGTCCCTGGCGAGAGGGGGCACAGAGCGTCACCCGCTGTCCCTGCCGTCTTTGGAAACACACCAGCTCGTGCCCATCAAGTCTCTGTGCTCCGTTCGAGTGGCCTTACCAGAAGAACTGTAAAGGACAGTGAACATTTATTCAGCTGCAATACCGATTAGGGGACAGAGCTACAAACACTACTTATTTAGAAACAGCAAGTCAGAAATAGGATAAAACACCAAGAGAAAACGAGCTGTAAATACATTTCAAAAACGCATTTGATTTTCTTGTTTGTGGTGGTGGTGGTGGTGGTTTCCTCCGGACCAGCACCATCTGTGACGAGAAAGTCTCAACATAAACTGTTTGGATAATAAAGATTTGCAAGGCACTTAATCAGTCGCTCTGGGTCATCTGTTGTCGCGTGTCTGTGTCCGACGGCAGTCCTGCTCCTGCCCTCGCCCCTTCCCGCAAAGCCGGAGAAGAGAGGGGCCTCTTGCCAGCAGTTCCTACGTATCAACGAGTTCTCAAAAGTTCCTCAAAGTGCTTTTTCAGTCTCATGGGTCTTCCATTCCCTTGGGCTTCCCACCACCGCCTCCTCCTGCATGCGTGGTGTTTGTTTGTACCTTTCTGAACAGAAAACTAGAGGAAACTGCCTTCCACTCAGCACTCACTCCAGACTTGCATCAACCTTCATCCTCCTTCCATGTCTCCGAGCCGCGGGCACCGAGGGGGCGGGGGCGGGCGGGAGGAGGTGGGGCCTCCGGCCGGGGAGGGGCTGGCAGGCTGGGCCGGCTCCTCACCGGCGCCGCGAGGTGATGTCGAAGCAGGTGATCATCATGAGGTGGGCCTTGCAGAAGTTGACGCGGCTCTCCAGGCGCTCGGTCACACACTCCAGTGCCTCCAGGTACTCCAGGGAATCCAGTTCCAGAACCTGCTCCAGGTCAACTGCAGAGGAGGAGAAGTCCGGTGGAGATGTGCACAGCGGAGGACGGCCCCGACCCCACGGTCACCAAGCCCCCTCCAGCCCCCGGCCCCTCCGTGAAGCGCAGGGCCCACTGCCTCTCTGAGCAGGCTGAGAAACCTGACCCTGTCTCTGGGCACCTCCTGCCTCCACACATGCCCTGATGCTTCAGGAAAAATGATGATGCTAAAGTCTCTAATAATTAAGATTCCTTGCGCTCGGAAGACAAGTGGAGATTTGGGACCCAGGGGCCGTCCCTCAGGGTCGGGCCCGCACGGCAAATGGTCTGTTCCCTTCCATGCCCACGGAGCAGTGATATGGGGCCATCCCCTCCTGTCTCCCGCCCCCACACTGTCTGGTGGTGACCAGCTGCAGGGCGGTGGCAGGTGGTCCAGCAGGGAGGGCAGTGGGGGAGAGGGAAGAGGAGAAGGCCCTGGAAGAGGACGCTGGCCTAGGACCCCCAGCTCAGCCATGCCTCCCCACTGCTGGTGCAGGTTCCTTTGAAATGAAACAGGAAGCACAATGGCTACTCTGCCTCCATTGCCAGCCTCGAGTTACCATGAAGAAGAAGACAGAAACGAGAGGGGAAATGTGAACATGGCTCAGGATTGGGAATGGGGATGCCACAGAAATGCAAGGGGTTATAATATAGGTGTCCTAAGATCCCCAGGAGCAGGGCGACTTGCTTGGGGTCACAGACAATGAGGATGAGAGCTGGGAATGAGACCAACGGCTCCCGAGTGTCAGGATAGTGTCTAGAAAAAAGAGGGAAGAGCCAAGATGGTGACGGAGGAGGTCCCTGAACTCCCCTTCTGCCTCCTCGCACACACAGGCCAAGCAAATCCTCCTGTGGAAGACTTGGGGGCCTGGCCAAAGGCTTTCTGCGCAGCACGGGCTGGAGGGAGCACACAGAGAACCGTAAGACAGCCAGAGACGCAGCACTGAGGGGACCCCCACCCCACCTGCCTTGGCCCCGGACACCGGCGGCTGCTGGGGGAGGACAGAGCGGAGGGGCCAGCGGCACACATGTCAGCCCTGAGGCACAGGAAAGAAGCCATGGGTTAAACATCTCTTGTGAGAAGAGAAAGGAAGCAGCCCTATGTGGCACAGCAAGGGGCTTTACTGGGACTCTCCGGGTCCAGGCGGCTAGGGAGCATGAGGGTTTTACATTTGGCCTCTACCTCGAGAGCGCAGAAGGGAGCAGGAACCAGGTACCATGCCAGCCTGCCACCTCGGTGAACCCGGGGCCCCCAGCCCACACCCGCTCCGGATGCCCTCAGGCACAGAAAACAAAAGCCACAGTTTAAAAAAGCAACTAGAATACAGAGCAACCAACCCTAGAACTATGCCAAGGGGCAGGGGAGCTGCTGGAACTCTCTCCAGGGCACAGGCAAAGACAAGTGTCATGCTTTAGGTCCCCCTGCCCCTTGATAGCGCAGACAGAGGCAGGGTCCAGACACCCTGCTGGCCTGCTTCCCTGGCAAGCCCCAGGCCCCCGCCCCCCCCCCCCCCCCCCCCCCCCC
>PITA01001638.1:39628-165218 GCA_004023965.1 Spilogale gracilis | reverse complement strand
AACCCACACCTGCTTCAACTTCCAGCCAGGGTGATCCTTGCCCAGAACCTGGGACTCCCCTGGCTTGCACCTGCTTCAGCTTCAGCGGGCCGGCCAGCACACCCTCTGTGTGGAGAGCCCTGGGACCCTCTGGCCTGCACCACCTCAGCTCTGTCCATCCCACCAGGGCAGCCCCAGCACAGATGGCCTCATCCCCCAGGGCATAACAGCTCCAACGCCAGCCCACCAGCCAAAGATGCCAGGCACATACGGCCAACATGGGGGACATCCGTGCACAGGACCATTCTTTCAAGTTTATAAGAAGAAACAGAAACACAGACAAATAAAATGAAGAGAAAGAAGAATACATCCAAATGGAAGGCCAAGATAAGACAAAAACCTCTGAAGAAGAACTAAAGGAAATGGAGATAAACAATCTACCTGATAAGGAGTTGAAAGCAATGGTCAGACAGATAGATGCTCACAAGAGTGGATGAGCTCAATGAGAACTTCAACAAAGTGGTCAAAAATATAAATGAGAACCAATGAGAACTGAAGAATACAATGATTGAAATGAAAAATACACAAGAGGGAATCAATGGCAGATTAGAGGCAGGAAAAGGAGTAAGTGATCTGGAAGACAGGGTGATGGAAAGCATTCAGCTGAATGACAGAGTAAAAATAATTTAAAAAATGATAAGGGATCTCCGGGACAATATCAAATGTACTTATATTCACATTATCGGGGTCCCAGAAGGAGAAAAGAAATAGGCAGAAAAATTATTTGAAGAAATAATACCTGAAAACATCCTTAGCCTGGGGAAGAAAGTGGAGAGAGTTTCAAATGAGTGAACCAAGAAGGTCCACATCAAGATATATAATAGTAATAATGTCAGAGGTTAAATATAAAGAGAATTTTTAAAGCAAAGCAAGAGAGAAGCAACTAGTTACATAAAAGAGAAACCTTACAAGACCATCAGGTGATTTTTCAGCAAAAATTTGGCAGGCCAGAAGGCAGTGGCATGATCTATTCAAAGTGCTGAAAAGGGAAAAAAACCTACTACCAAGAATACTCTACTTGGCAAGGTTATCATTTAGAACTGAAGGAGAAATAAAGAATTGCTCAAACAAAAGTTAAAAGAGTTCACTGCTATTAAACAAGCGTCAAGGAAATGTTTAAAGCAACTTAAATAGAAAAGCCTGTAATTATTAGAAAATTATGAAAGGAAAAAATTCTTGAGTAAAGCAAACATACAGTAAAAGTAGTAGATCAATCCCTTAAGAAAGCTTGTGTGAAGGTTAAAAGAAAAAGTAATTAAACCAATTATATCTAAAAATTAGTTCAAGGGACTCACAAAAAGGTGAAATATGAAACATATATATATAAAACATGAGGAGGGAGTAAAATGAAGTTCTTTTAGAGTGCGTTCAAACTTAAGTGATCTTGAATTTAGTATAGACTGTTATACATTTGCCATATGAACCACAAACCAAAAACCTATAATGGACACACAAAAATAAAAAGGAAACCAAACCAAGCATAACACTGAAGGAAGTCAGCAATCACAAGGAAAAAAAGCAAGAGAAGATGAAAGGAACAGAGAGGAACTACAAAAACAACCAGAGAACAATTAACAAAATAGTAATAAGTATATACCTATTTATAATTACTTGTAGTGTAAATGCTCTAAATGCTGCAATCAAAATACAAGGGTTATAAAATGGGTAAAAAACCAAGACCCATTGATATGCTGCCTACAAGAAACTCACTTCAGACCTAAAGACATATAGAGACTGAAAGTGAAGGGATGATAAAAGATATACCATGCAAATAGAAGCAAAAAGAAAAAAAAAAGCCACGGTGGCAATAGTTCTTTCAAACAAGAGAGACTTTGAAATGAGAACTGTAACAAGAGGCAAATGGTGGGGCAGGGGCGGGGGGGGGTGTGTGGCTGGGTGGCTCAGTTGTTAAGCATCTGCCTTTGGCTCAGGTCATGATCCCGGAGTCCCGGGATCGAGCCGCGCATCAGGCTCCCTGCTCGGCTGGAAGCCTGCTTCTCCCTCTCTCATTCTCCCTGCTTATGTTCCCTCTCTAACTGTGTTTCTCTCTATCAAATAAATAAAATCTTAAAGAACGAAGAAAGACAAATAAGGGTATTACATAATGATAAAGAAATCGATCCAAAAAGAAGATATAACAATTGTAAATATCTATGCACCCAACACTAGAGCACCTAAACACATAAAGCAAACATTAACAGACATAAGGTGAGAAACTGACAGTCACACAGTAATAGTGGGAGACTTTAATACCTCACTCACATCAACAGATAGATCATGCAACCAGAAAATTGATAAGGAATCAATGGTGTTGAAGGACATATTAGACCACATGAACTTAACAGATACATACAGAATAATCCATCCCAAAATGGCATTATATTCAGGTGCACACAGGATGTTCTCCACGACCGATCACATGTCCAGACACAAAACCAAGTCTCAATAGATTTAAGAAGAGTGAAATCATATCAAGTATCTTTTCCAACCACAGTGGTATGAAAGTAGAAATCAATTACAAAGGGAAAAAAAACCTGAAAACCACAACCATGTAGAGGCTAAACAACACACTATCAAGCAACCAAGGTGTGAATGAAGAAATCAAGGAGGAAATGAAGAGAGATTACATGGAGACAAATGAAAATAAAAACACAATGTTCCAAAACTGGGATACAGAAAAAGTAGTTCTAAGGGGGAAGTTTAATACAGGCCTACCTCAAGAACCACGAAAAATCTGAAATGATCTAATCTTATACACAAATGAACTAGAAAAGAAAAAAAGCCCAAACTAGTAGAAGAAAGGAAATAATAAAGATCAGAGCAGAAATAAATGAAATAGAGACTAAAAGAAGGAAAGAAAAGATTGATGAAACCAAGAGGTGGTTCTTTGAAAAGTAAAACAAAATTGATAAACTTTCAGCCAGACTCATCAAGAAAGAAAGAGGACTCGAATAAATTAGAAATGAAAGAAGAGAAGTAACAACCAATACCATGGGAATACAAAGGATTATAAGAGAATATAATGAAAAATATGCCAGCAAACTGGACCACCAAGAAGAAATGGATAAATTCCTAGAAATATACCATTTTCCAAAACTGCAACAGGAGGCACAGAGAATCTCAACTAATTACTAGTAATAAAATTGAATCAGTAATCAAAAACTCCCAACAAACAAAAGCCCAGAACAGACAGATTCACAGGAGAATTCTACCAAACATTTAAAGAAAAGTTAACACCTCCTCTCCTCAAACTGTTTCAAAAACAATAGAAGAGGAAGGAAGCTTCCAAATTCAGGCCAGCATTACCCCGATACCATAGTCAGATAAAGACGCTATATAGGCTAGTATTCCTGATGAACACGGATACGAAGGTCTTCACCAAAAGATAGTAAACCAAATCCAACAATGCATTAAGAGAATTTATCCCATGGGTGCAAAAATGGTTCACTATCCATAAATCGATCAACGGGATACACTGCATTAATAAACTGAAGGATAAAAACTATGGCAACATCTCAATAGGGGCAGAAAAAGCATTTAGCAAAGTACAACATCTGTTCGTGATAAAAACTCTCAAGGTGGTTTTAGAGAGAATATATCTTAACATAATAAAGACCTCCTAGGACAAACCCCAACCAGCATCATCCTCAATGGTGAAAAACTGAGAGCTTTTCTTCTCAGATCAGGAATAAGATAAGGATATCCACTCATTTTTATCCAACATAATACTGGAAGTCCTAGGCACAAAAATCAGACAATAAAAAAAAATAAAAGGCATCCAAATTGGTAAGGAAGAAATAAAACTGTCACTCTATACAGATGACATGATACTTTATATAGAAAACTCTAAAGACTACCAACAAACCATTAAAAGTAATAAATGAATCCGGGAAAGTTGCAGGATATGAGATTAATATGCAGAAATCAGTTGTAGTTCTATATAACCCTAATGAGCTAGCAGAAAGAGAGATTAAGAAAGCAATTTACAATTGCACCAAAAAGAGTAAAATACCTAGGAAAAAGCCAAGGAGATGGAATATCTGTACTGCAAATTATCAAATAATTGATGAAAGAAATTAAAATGACATAAATGGAAAGATATACCATGCTCATAGATTAGAAGGATTAATATTGTTAAAACAGTCATACTATCCAAAGCAAGCTATAGACTCGATGCAATCCCTATCAAAATACCAAGAGTGATTTCACAGAACTAGAACAAACTGAGCTAAAATTTGTGTGGAACCACAGAGGACCCCAACAAGCAATCTTTTAGAGAGAAGAACAAAGTAGTAGGTATCACAAGCTCGGGTTTTAAGCTATACAACAAAGCTATGTTAAGCAAAACAGTGTGATACTGGCTCAAAAATAGAAACAAACCACTGGAATAAATAGGGAGCCAAAGGAATAAACCCATGCTTATATGGTCAATTAATCTATGAAAAAGGAGGTAAAAACGTACCATGGTGAAAAGGTAGTGCGTCTTTAACAAATGGCATTGGGAAACCTGGACAGCTATATGCAAACAATGAAACTGGACCATTTCCTTAGACCATACACAGAAATAAACTCAAAATGGAGATGTGCAGTGGGATTGTGTGGCCTAGGAGCGGATTTGTACCTCCGCTTCATGTCTGGTGATCTTCTGCCATATGCAGGGGGGCAGGGTGGGATCTCATTCTCAAGTGCTTGGGACTGAGACATGGGGGAGAAATTCTTGCAAGAGCAATCCTGGCTACGCCTCTGCTGGCCCCCCTAATCTTCCGTGGGGAGAGCAAGGCTGTGGGCGCCCAGAGCCTGAGCCGTCCGCCGCGGACGCCTCCCCCCGGGGGCTGTGTGCAGGCCCGCTGAGCGGGCAAACCTGGCAGGAACCCGAGGCCTTACATTCGCTGAGCCACTTGTTGGGGTCCAGCATCAGGTACTGTTTGGTGATCTCCAGCTCTTTCCTCAGCCACTCGTACTTGGCCCGGACCTCGGCGATTCTCTGCTGGCGATGCTCCAAAATTTTCAGTTTCGCGTTGAAGCATGTGACCTCCTAGAAGGCAGATGAGAAGGAATGGGCGTGTGTGGAGGGAGGGAGGAGAGGCCCCCCCAACTCAGATGCAGGCTGCCTCTTGGAGATGGGAACGCTCCATGCCCGGTCACAGTTGGCGACAAGGAGGCAGCATCTCGCCCGGACGTTGGGAGGGACCTGGGCCCTCCCAGCCCCGTCTGTGCCACTTGCCTGAGTCCACTTAGATAGCCGCAGGGTAGGACTATCGCGGCCATTTCTTACATTTAAGAGGCAGCCGGGGTTCCAAGCTGGAGCTGGACAAGCCCCCGGGCCCAGCAGCTCCCTGAGCCTCAAGCCTTCTAGATGCCTGGGCAGAGAAGTAAGGAGCTCCCCTTGCCCCGTGCAAACACGCCGTGGCTGGGACAGAGCCAGCGACTCCCACTCGCCCCAGAAGCCCACGCGGAAGTGTCTGTGGGTCCGAGCACTCCTCTCAGGGCTCTGCTCCGGCCCTACCCGACCAGAGGGGAGAAGACAACTCACTTTGCTGCCGCCCCCGCGTCGCCGCTGCAGCCGCTCCACATCATCGATCTCATAGACTTTGATCTCAAAAGGTTCCCCGAGGCCCCTCTGGGTGCTGCGCAAGGGGCCGTCCACCCAGCGGACCCCGCTGCTGCTGGCAGGTTTTCTTGCAGGGGAGGGGGTATCAAGGGACAGCGCCGGGATGAGCCTCCGTCTCTGAGAACCTAAGGACGGAATGATGCCCAAAGTTTATTTTTTTGAGTATCAGTCTTTTAAAGGTCCGTATTTTCTGATGCGCGTCCCGCGAGGCTGAACGTGGGACTCTCCGCCCTAGCACACACTCAGCACTTCCTCCCTTAATCTGGCTTCACCGCCAAAAGCTCACCATTGCCCCGCCTTCCCTTCAGAGCCATGTGCACTCTCCACCTGTGAGCCACACACATGTGCATGCACACACACATGCACGTGTGCACACCAAAACACGCGGCCTAGAACCTTTGGCCATACTGGCCCACTCTCGGCATGAATGTATGTTACCGTGAAATTCAAGAGAGGCTTGTGTTTGGGGGGAAAAGGGTCCCAGTATTTGGTATTATAGAAGCAGTTCTAGAAAACACTGCTCATTTGCTTATAGCGACAGCAACACTGCGAGAAGCCTTGATTATGTGCCAGACCCTATTCAGCACGCTTGACACACTGTGACAGAGGGCTAGCTGTCCCCAACACCTGCTCTCTGCTTCCTCTGTGAAGGGTACAGAGCAGGAACACAGCCACCAGAATGGGGACCTCAAGTTCCCACCGATGGGGTATCGGCAGAGTGCTATGGGCAGCTGCTACACAGTGTCCTTAAAGGCCGGGGGGTCTGTCGTCCTCCTCTTTCTGTCCCCTCTGTCCTCACTGAAATATGACGCAGCAACACAAAAAGGGCACAGGAGAGCAGGGGACTCCAGACACCCTTGAGCCTTTGACACGACTGCTTATGCTGATCTTTCTATTTTAATGACTTTGTTTTTCTAGAGCAGATCTGGGGTCACAGCTCTGTGGAGAGGAGGGGACAGTGAACAGTGCCCCAGTGAACAGCAGGAGGTGGGCAGAGCAAAGCAGGGGCACGCTCAGCTCCCAGAGCAGTGCCCGGTCATGGATGCTGCTCTCTCATTATCACACTCCTGGCGAAGAACATGGCCACCATCGATCTGTATTCTAGCTGCCCCGCAGGGAAGAGGCAGGTCGGCCTGGGCATACGTCTTCTACTACGGCCATTACCTCCATCCGAAACACCTCCTTGGTGAGCTCATCTCACCCTGTTGACTGCAGGCTACGCTCCTGCTCCCCAGGCTTGTGCTCCCCTCGATGCCTCCCCCCCTCCCATGTGCTTGATCCCCCTATGAGGCTGGATCGTGGTGCTCTTCCCCAGCAGACCGCTGTTGTGCTGTGCGCCTTCCCCACGTCTGAATGCTTCCCACACTTACGCCTCATGACCCCACTCGGGACTGGGCACTTTGCCTCGGTCACCGTTCCACTCCGTGACTCTCCTGCTTTGTCTCCAGTTAGATGACCGACCTCTTTGATGCTGCCTGTTCCTCCTCACCATGTTCGACCCTTGCATGTCAGTGAGCTCGAAGAGCACAGAAGAGGGGGGCCGATCAAGATTTAATAAAAGAAACCCCACTGGTGGAAAGGAAGTCGTATGACCACCAACATTCTTTATATTATCTGCATTTTCTCCTACAATGTGAGCATCAGAGAGATCGCGGTGGTGCTCTACCCACCCCACTTACCTCTGTGCGAGCCCAGCCCAAGTGTGCTGCGCTGCAGCTCTGCCTTCCCACCCCACCACTCCAGCCAATTCCCGGCACTTTCCACCAACGTGGAGCTCCACAAATGGGCCCCAGAAGGTAAGCTTAGTGACATTTGCTGGTTTCTTGTGCCACACATACTACAAAGCACTCAGAGGTCAAGGTTATCCTCCTTGTGATCTACTTCTAGTTCATTTTTCAGCCAAGGCATTACAATTTTCCAAATTCAAAAGCAGTGTCTGATAAAAGATAACTACCCATCTCCCCTGCAGTTTCAGACATCTCCAGGAATGCTGGTACAATGCAGCCGTCTAGCGAGGAATTTCCTTTGAGGAGCATCATGGCTTCTCTTAAAGAAGTTGCTTTCGATTTATACTGGTTATGTCTGACAGTCAGCATTTCCCTTAATTACCATAAATAAGCGAGACAAGGTCACCTAACCTGAGAAACGCTTATCTCCACTGTGGTGTCCATCCCCGGGCCCCGAATCCTCGGCACCTGCTCGCAGACAGCTGCTTCTGCTGCTGCTCAGAGTTAAGCCCATCTCTGGCCCCGAGCCCAGTGCCTCCATCCTACACCGTGGCCTCCAACAGCCCCGCCCAACAAGAGAGCCTCCGAGGACAGACTTTATGGACGGAGGCAGCACCAGGCCACGGCGGGTACGGAGCCTGCTGGCCGCTGTCCACGCGGCCCTGTACCCCAGCACAACAGCCAAGCCC
This sequence comes from Spilogale gracilis, assembly GCA_004023965.1. Lineage (NCBI taxonomy): Eukaryota > Metazoa > Chordata > Mammalia > Carnivora > Mephitidae > Spilogale > Spilogale gracilis. The sequence goes on along the minus strand of PITA01001638.1, from coordinate 157,152 downwards.
AAAACGGCAAGTCTCGAAGAAAGAGGAAGAGAGAAAGGACAACTGGACCGGTCGATAGGAGGCTCTCGACGAGAGTGGGGGGGAAAACATTCCAATCTCCAGGCACCCGTGAGCACGCCGCCGACATCACAATGCTCCAGATTCCGGAGGACGAAGGGGACTGGTGGTAGCCACAAGGTCTGATCAACCAAGTACTGGAAAGGCCAGTGGATTCTCCCCAACCCCCTACCTCCAGACTCTGGCTCAGATACACTTTCTCGCTATTTTTAGTCACTAATATCAATAGGTTTTAATGCCCTGGCCTCTGAAAATAGGGCCCAGCAGCTGTCACGTTATCCTGAATGGCTTTTCATTCCGTTCTTATCTTGAGTGGGCACTGCTCCCAGGTCCTTAATGGGGCGCTGAGGGCCTGGGATGGGGCTCCACCAAAGCAGGCCAGAGCCCGCGAGACTGGGCCGCCTGACGGCTGTGACTCTGGAACACGCTAGAAGTGCAGCACACTCGCTCAACGTGCTTTGTGGTCTGTGAGTGGCTGGGCTGTGGTGGGAGGAGCTATACCGCAGCATCTAGAATTACGAGGCTGACTTCTCTGTTTTAAGACAAACAGTTTATGATGGGCATTACATTTGGGTGGGAACATTCCAGAGCTTGTGCTCGCCTGTGTTGGGAGAAACCCCAAGGTTGAGAGAGAAAGCCCGTAGGGCAGTTGCCAGAGCAGCTGTGGGAAAGGGGAGACCCCACCTCGAGGACCTGCCCCATCTTTTACTTCCCAACAAGCTGGCAGTGCCACGGACCTGTGGGGCCGTTGTTTCTGAGGGCCCCATGGAAGGGCCATGGACGGCGAAGGCCAGGCTAGGGGGCAGGACCCAGTGCCCCCCCACATTGGCCAAGGCACAGACTGCGCACGGGGCTCTGTGTCAGACGGCCTCATTATAAAACGTGCCCTTCGCTCAAGAACAAGGATGGGAGGTTTCTGTGGAAACCCCTACAGAGTGGAGCTAACTGGGGGGCTCCTCTGCAGCTCGCACTGTCCTCACCCCTTCGCTCTCTCCATCCGGGCCTCTCCTGGCGCCATTTCCCCTCACCTGCCTCACAGCTACAGGGCCACCAGCTCTGATCTGGGGCCTCTCTTGTCCTCACCCATCAGAACTCTTTGTCCCTTTTCACCCCAAACTCTACATGTCTGTGGCCTCTGTCATCACATTAGACACTTTGGACTTTTTACTTGCCTTTTAATAGGAGATTCCTAGAGATGGAAGATGGTCTCTGATAGTGTGCGTTTAGGCGTGCTTTGTTAGTGCGCTGTGCGTGTGTGTGCATATTGTGGTGGTGCAATCTGTGTGTGTGTGTCGGCTGGTGCAGTGCGTGTGTATGTGTGTATCGTGCTGGTGCACTGTGTGTGCGTGTGTGAGTGGCAGGCACACTGCAGGCCCCGCGGTAACCGCGGGCACCCGACTATCCATCACTAACGAGCCCAGCACACTTCATGTGGCTGCGGGAGGCCGCCGGGTCCTGGGGCCAGCAGCTGCATGTGTTGGTATCTGCAGCTGCCAGGCCGCCAGGCTAACGACGGTGGCCTGACCCCTCGGAAGCACGGAGCGGCGGTCCCCGACCAGCAGCAGGGTCTCGGGTTCCCGGGGGGTTGTGAGGACATCTGGAGGGTCGAGCGCCTACCTGAGTTGGAGCGCTTCTTCGGGGTTTTGAGGCTGCGGCAGCGGCCGCCCACGGAGCTGCTGTTGTCGCTCGTGGAGTCGTGCGCGGACGAGGCGCTGCCGGTGGCCTCGCTGTCGCGCAGCACGCTCTCGTAGCCGCTGCTGCCGCCGCTGTGGTAGAACAGGGCCGTCTTGCCCATGGCAGGCGGCAGCTCGCCGCTCAGCACGCTGCTGTTGTCGCTGCCATGGCCACTGCTGCAGCGGTGTGGCCGGCGCGGCGGCGTGACCTTGCTGTAGGGCGAGGGCAGTGGGGGTGCGGCCACCCGCTCCTCGCCCGGCGCCACCGCGCGACCGTCAGCGCCCCGTGCGCCCGCGCCGCCCTGCAGCAGCTCCGAGATGCGCCCGTTAACGGCGCGCAGCGGCAGCTTGCAGACGGGTCCGGCGCCCCGGCTGCGGCTCAGGGACTGCGTGGACCAGGACGTGGGCTTGGCGCTGGCCGCCAGGCCAGGGCTCTGGCCCACCGACTGCGGCAGGGACTTGGTGGAGAAGCTGAGCGTCTTGGTGGTGGCGGTGGCCAGGCTGCGCGCCTTGGGGCTGGCCAGCAGGAGCTTGCTCACAGCGGAGATCTTGCAAGGGCCGGCCTTGGGCGATGCGGCCCCGTTGGCGGAGGCAGATGTGGCAGCGGCGGTGAGTGAGGCCCCAGCGGTGGCGGTGCCTCGGCCCGGGCTCCTGCCTGCGCGGGGCATCGTGCTGTCCTTGCCTACGTGCGCGCGCCAGCTGCCGGCGCACAGGCTCTCGGCCCTCTCCAGGGAGAGGCACTCGTAGTGGCTGACCGTGGCCCGGCCCAGGGAGTTGGTCCTGCTGGCCAGCTGCTCCAGCTTGGCACTGAAGAGCCTGCTGCTGCTGCTGCTGCTGCCGGCCTCCTTCACCTTGCTGCCAGCCTCATCCGGGAGCGGGGCCAGGAAGGGGGCAGGGGGGTGTGAAGGGCTGCTGGTGCTGCTGCTGCAGGTGCTGTGCTGGGGGCTGGCCCGGTTCTTCTGGTCCAGGCTGGACTTGCGGACTGGCGGCAGAGGGGGTGTCCCTTTGGGTCGAGCCAAGACACCATGCTTGGGTGATGCCACCTTCCTCTCCAGGGTCCCCTTGGAGGGCGTTGCACCCAGCCCGTTGGTCTCCGTGGCACAGTGGGAGAGCAGGCTGCCCAGGTCCTCCTGTCTGCTGGCCTTCTGGAAAGCCCGGGGAAGGCTGCTGGACTTCAGGCTCCTGTTGGGGTGCACTGGGCTCTGGGAGGTCCCTCCAGGCAGGGCCATCTCACAGCCATCCACGACCCTCCTGAAGTTGTCGCTCCCAGGTGAGGCAGACACCTCCCCACTGCTGCTGCTCAGCCTGTCCCCGGGGCTGGCCTTCCCGTCCTGTTCCACCCTGGCCTCGGGCTTTGGGGGGCCTGTGGCAGCCGCACATCCCATCCCCCCTTCGCTGGGATAGGCACTCTCTTTTTTGACCTCCTCTTCTCGTTTTAGCCAAGGGTCCTCAAATTTCATCTCTGTTTTTGTGCCGGTCTCCCTGCTGTCCTGGGACTGAGCTGCTCCGGGTGCCCATCCGACCCCTGGGGCGATGGGCGCCTCAGGCTCTTGGACAGGCCGGGGGCTCACGGTGATGCAGGGGTAGACTGTAATGTTGGTCTTCATGGGGATATAGCCCTCGCAGCTGCCCAGATTTGCCGTGTTGGAGATGGTGACCATGGCCTTGCCCAGTGTGGAGATCTTGCAGCCTTTGACGGGGGCCCCCCTGTTGAAAGAGTCTTCGCCCGCATCAGACAAGATGAGCAAATTGTCAGGCCCCGCCTTGGGCTTCTCCCGGCACACCACGGCGCTGTTCTGGAGGCTGCCAACGAGCTCCGAGGCCAGGGGCTCTGCCATGGCCTCCCCAGGCCCAAAGCACGTCTGAGCTATGAAGCTGTGGCAGGACTGCTCGCCGTCGCTGCCGGCGCTCATCTCACTCAGCCAGGAGCTGATGGATGAACGTCTGCTCCCAGCCTCGCAGGTCTTCTCATCCAGGGCCACCTTCGGGAGGGGCAGGAACTGTGTGATGCTGACCTCGGAGACAGGCGCCACGCTGGAGTAGCACTCCAGGTCCTCGCTGATGCTGCCGATGATGCTGACGGGCCGGGAGCCCGAGGCCAGGGCCTGCACAGAGCAGTCGCTATTGAAGCTGATGATGCTGGTGGGGCGGCCGCCGCCCAGGACCCCGCTGATGGTCAGCTCCTCCACCAGCGTGAACACTAGCTCATCCTCGCCATTCAGCTCCAGTGGCTGCTGGACCGTCACCATCGTGGTGCTCAGGATCTCCTTCTTAGAATCTGGAGATGTCGCGGCCGGAGGCTCGTCCTCACCAGGGCTCTCGGGGAACCCCTTGCTTCCGGCAGACATGGACTTCTTCAACACCTGGGGACTCATTCCAACCGGGGGCGTGCGCACCTCAGGCGGCAGCAGGGACTCACTGGAGACCGGGCCAGGATCCTTGCTCAGTGGTGGCAGGGGGGCAGGAGAAGGCAGGACGCCCTTCTGGGTATAGACCTTGCATCTCTGGGAGGGAGAGCCGGTCGGCTTGTACTCAGAGGTCTTGGAAAGGCTGGCGATGCCTAGCCGTGGGGAGCCCATGGGCCGGGGCTTGCCTTCCACGAAGCCGCAGGAGTTGAGGCTCTCTCGGCTGCTCTGGAGGCTGGACGCGCTATGCTGGCTGCTGCTGCCGGGGATGCTCCTGGGCGAGGCTGGGCTGGGGCTGCCGGGCAGTGCAGGGCTGGGCGCCGGGCCGGGCGAGTGCTTTCTCTGCATCTTGGAAGCGGGAGGGTCAGTGCCTTCTAGGTCAGAGGATGGGCCGTCGGACCTGTTATCTTCCTTATCGGACTCACAGAGTGGGTCTGCCCCAGCCGCCTGGCTCAGCAGGGGACACTTGCTGGCCTGCTCTGCCCCAAACTGGGTGGGCAGCTCCTCGAATGGGAACTGAGTGGGCTCTTCGCTGCCGTCAATGCAGCCCAGCCTCTCCTGCAGCTCAGCGAACGTGTTGCACTTCAGACAGTCCCTTTCTGACTTGCTGGCTGTGGCCCCGCTGGCCTCCATGGGCCGGCTGTCACACCGGGCCTTCTGCAGGGCTGGCACAATGGGGACAAAGTCAGGGGGGCCCTCATTGTCCGTGAGCTCCTTGTCCGAGAGGGCCGCGCCGTTGGGCCCGATGTAGATGACCGTGTCGCAGGACTGCTCGCTGCTGGAGGAGTAGTCTGGCTCGCTGGGCAGCTGAGTGGCGGGGAAGTCCGGGTCCACTGCGGCCCTGGCCTGGAAGGGCCGCAGCTGGGTGGGCCTGCGTATCCGGCCTTCTTCGCAAGAGCTCTCCCCGCCAGAGGAGCTCGATGTGTACTGTGGGCGAAAGGAGTGAGGTTAGCGGGGCCAGCTCTCCCAAGACACCCCTCCCCGCAAGCCCACAAGCAGACTCCAGGCAGACCCCCCAAGCCACCCTGGTGGACCTCCCTGTGTTGGGCCGTTTCTCATGGTACGCCAGGCCGGTGGACCCAGTCTTGCCACCATGGCCTCTTGGGAGAAGAAAAGCCCCTGAGTGGCCCATGGGGCACAGAGCCTGCTCAGGAGAGGTGACCAGCCAAGTTCCATCTGTCCTCTGAAAGGCTGAGGGGTCACCTCACCCCACAAAAGAAAGAGACACCAGAAGGAGAGGAAGAAAGCTCCCCACTTCATCAGGTGGCCCAGTGACCGCAATCATGATGGTTTTCCGGCATGTTCTCATCACACCATGGGTTTTCTGGCTTTGCCTCTGAGAACACAAGCTGGCCGTTTCCAACCCTGCACCTCGGCCGAAATTACTGCGTTCACATGGCAACAGCCAAGAGCTGGAGACGATGGAAATGCAGGGGAAGGAAGTAGGGCCACGTGAGCAGGAAGCCGGCAACCCCTCTGGGCTCAGCCGCTTGAAGGATGCGGTCTTGACCTACATGGGACCAAACTGGGGAGACAGACACGGAGTATGTCTCATCCTTCCCCAATTCTTCATTGCCAAGGAGCAGCAGTCCCTCTGAACTGCCTCCAAGCAGGCTGAGCGCTCCTAGGTAGGGGTCCGGGTGGGATGACCGGCAGCCATCGTGGAGGAAGGGACGTCACCGGCCTGACGGTTCTGCTGTCCTGAGTGGCCGCCAGGAAGTGTGGGCAGCCGCACACCCCTGCCCCTGGGGCTCGGGGATTAGAAAGACCCACTCCGGGTCAAACTCAGAAAACGCCTTCCTCCTCTTCGCTGCCCTGGGGGCGCCTTACCTTCGTTTTCTTCTTCTTCATCCTCAAGACCCTCGAGGCGATCTGGATGGTGGACAGGGTTTCGGCATAGCTGCTGGCAGCAGCCGAGATGTGCGCAATCATGGTGGTGCGGCAGTTCACGTTCCCCAGGGACTCCCGCAGCAGCATGGTGAGTTTGCTCTCCCTGCCAGGCAGAGCGAATGAGGGCTGCATTAGTGGGCCACGCTTCACTCCGGCTGGTGGAGTGGACTTCGGGCGGCTAGCTGGCTCTTGTTGTTGTGGGCAGTGGGGCTTTTTTCTCCCCATTTTTTTTTTTTAAATGGCATACTAATGAGCTTCATTTTCTTGCACGGGGCTGTTTGCAGTCGGCAGCTGGGCAAGAGCTTCCAACCTTAAGGATGGGTTCTATGCAGAACACCTCCCTGGGCCCAGCTGTCCCGCCATCAGGGGTGGACCCGGGTGTCTGGGCGTGCATGAGACATCGTGCCTATCGGGACCAAGAGTGGCTGTGTGGCTGGCGGCTGGCAGGCTGTCTGCACACACACCCGGCCCCTCACGCCAGCGGTCCCCGCAGGGGGAAGCAGCCTGCCAGCCACGAGCCCACGTGGGAGATCTGCATGCTTGGAACATACGTGGTTGGTCTGCATGGAGTTGCAGGCGCTTTATTCCTACAGTCTCTTACTCTTGTATTTGCACAGGGCAGGAATGCAGGCGGAGGCTCGTGTATGCCTGGTCACAAGTGGGGCAACACAGACATGGCCCCAAGCACTCAGCTGGTCAGCTAGAGAACGTGGAACTTTCCAGGAAGCTCTCCTCTGGGGGACTCTGCTGGTGCCGTGTGAGGCTGGGGCCCCGACTGGTGATAATGAGGCCCAGGAGCTCACAGAGGGTGTTTCCCGGCTCTTCAAAACCTGACCTGGAGGAATGGCTCCTGTTTTCCGTTCTTGCCCTCGTCCCAGTTTTCTCCCTGCCCTGCTCTTAAAAGGCTTCTGCTTATGTCATCATCAGCGCTCATCCCCCCAATTGCTACCAGATGTCATTTCTGCTCCGGAGCTTCCCTGAGCCCGAGGGCAGAGGCAGCTGTGTGTTTCCCATGCCCTGCGTGCCCAACTCTGTGTTCCTAGTGCCAGGTGCAAGGGGCCCGTCCTCACGCCTGTGTCCCCACCAGGCTCCCCGCCAGCCACCCCCACGGAGCTCCCCGGAGAGGGGCCGTCGTGCTTGGCACACCCAGAGTGGGAGAGGGCTGCTGTCAGCAGATATTAGGCCTGGGACACGGGGAAACCCTTTCACACGTGACCATCAGGCCGTCAGGGAGGAAGATGGAGGTGGACGAGCCATCATTTGCCTTTCCACCCGGAACCAATTAAGGTGTCCGTTCGAGAGGCTGGGCTCGCTGCGGCTCAGTTCCAGGGCAATTTAAAAGATACATCAGGGTTGCCCTTCGAGCGAGATCGTCAGTGATAAAAGTCGTGCAAAGGGAGAGTTCTGGGCAGAGTGTTTACGTCCTTCAAATTTGTGGGTTGAACCCTAACCCCCAGAGTGATGCCATTAGGAGGTGGGGCCTACGGGAGGTGACCAGTCATGAGTCCAGTGCCCTCGTGAACGGGAATGGGGCTCTAATGTGGGGAACTTGTGGGAGCTCCCTGGCCCCTGTTGTGTAGAACCAGGAAACTTCTCTCCCGGGACGTAAGATCTGCTGGTGCCTCGTTGGACTTCTCCAGAATGGAGAGAAATAAAGGTCTGTGGTTTCAGACCCTCCCTCACAGCCCCTCCCCCGTCTGCTGTGTTCTAGCTGCCTTAATGGACTAGGACAGGTCAGGGGGGTGTGCAGGAGGGCCCAGGCCTAGCGTGGCACGTTGGGGACGCCACCGGCTCTGATGGCCGGACGGGAAGCCTAGTCCCACCCCCCGCAGTCACACCGAGCAGAGACACGGCACTAGGGTGATTCCCAGGCTTTGTCTTCCCCGTGTCTTCAAGTGGAAGACAGATCCTGATAGGGTGCAGTTGTGATCCTTTTGGTCGTGGTTGACTGGTCGTGGCAGTCATGGTTGTCTTAAGTCTCTGTGGACGCAGAAGTCATGAACACTGTCAGGGTCGGCGCCCAGCAACGGGTCAGCATGTGACCCTGCTCCAGGTGTTCCTGTTCAGAGACACCTGATTCAATACACCTTTCTTACAAATAATGTATTATACGCATTCTTTCTTTATAATAAACACTCGCTGAGAAGGGTTTAACATTTTCATGACTCCGGGTAACACGAACATAAACTGCTTTGGCTTTTAGCCTTGCAAGATTGTCCACTTTTTTTTTTTTTTTTTCAAGAATGTTTTCAGTCCTCGGGGCGCCTGGGTGGCTCAGTTGGTTAAGCGACTGCTTTCGACTCAGGTCATGGTCCCGGAGACCCGGGATCGAGCCCCATATCGGGCTCCCTGCTCGGCGGGAAGCATGCTTCTCCCTCTTTCAGTCCCCCTGCTTGTGTTCCCTCTCTAGCTGTGTCTCTCTCTGTCAAATAAATAAATAAAATCTTTAAAAAAAAAAAAAAGAATGTTCTCAGTCCTCTTACGGATCCACAAACACAGCCGTTTTTCCCCATAGCTTCGCCGCGCACTTTCAAGGTTACCTTATACTTTCCGAAGCCTGATGTATAGATCACTGAATTTGCTCATTCTTCCTTTTTCTGGATGAGGCGTAGTGTTGATTCATTAACACTGAACTCAGGCCAGCAGCACTGTAAGTCATAACCTGACCCAGGCTTCTCTAACGAACGTGTTTTCTCTGTAAGGCCCATCGCAGCCTTCTTGCCCCAGGGAGCAGTAGACACCCCCAAGGCACTGTGCTGGGGGCCAGGGAAAACAGTGAAACTGACAAAAAGCACACAAACGGGCGCATGGGTGGCTTGGTTAAGTACTGGCCTTCGGCTCAGATCATGGTCCCAGAGTCCTGGGATCGAGATCTGCATCGGGCTCCCTGCTCAGTGGGGAGCCTGCTTCTCCCTCTGCCTCTCTCTCTCCCTATTTCTCATGAATAAAACCTTTACCAAGAAATGCACACAAATACAAACAACGTGGCACTAGGCAACTGTGCGGAGGGCCCTAGATTATAGGAAGAGAGGCAAAACGAGGAGGTGGAGCGTCGGCTCACCCACCTGAGCTGGGAACATGTGCGTCATGCCCCTCAAAGGGCTGGGTCCCTCGCACATTTGCAAATGACCGCCGACGCACCACTAACACTGGTTTAGAACGTGATTCACAAATACGGTATCCGCAAGTGACGAGGGTCGACAGGGCTCTGACGCCCCTCGTGTTAATGCTTGTTACTCAGGGGCGCGTTGCTGAGGACACACTGCAGCCACGTGTGAGCCCCACGGCAGAGGGACCGGAATCCACAGAGAGGACGTCATCACACCCAACCGTTGGCCTGGTGCATTTCCACGCGATTCCCCATTCATGAGTCAATCACAGGACGATTTTTTTCAAGTCCACGTCGTTGGAAGAAGCCAGAGCATGTGTGTTGCTTGGCAACCGGCATTTTAGCTCTCCTCAAGGAAGGCCAATAAAACCGCAAGCAAGACTCCTTCACACAGGCCTCTCTAGACTCTCAAACATCTTCTTATGGGAATGAAAAATGGTGGCTATAAAACTTTGGGTTTTTTTTTCACCTTGTGATGATCTTTTAACTTGGAACAAAGACGGTTACGTTGGGGAAGGAAGGTGAAAGAAGGGGCAGGGCACTAAAGGCTGAAAACTGGAGATTTCGCTCAGCGTCTTTGGTAGGAAAATAAAGATTCAAGAGTATCTAGGGCAAAAGCGAGCAGAGATTCAGTCGGTGCCTCTGCCTCGGGACTGAGGCAAGAGGAAGAGAAACACAGGTGCAGAGCTAGCGGCCCCTCAAGCCCCAAGGCCAGGCTGGAGGAGAGATTTAGGGACTCAGGGGTCACGTGGGAGGGGTCCTGGCTGGCAGGACAATCAGGGCACGAGGGGATTGGTGACAGCAGAGCCGACTGGGGTCTGGGGAAGGACCATGCCCCTCTTTGAAGCAGCCACGTTCTCTGCATGCATATCCCACCTCCCTCCCACCCCAAACGGCATAGGTCTTTCAAAATTTGGGGGGAAATGTCTTGCTTTTTAGAACAAGTGAACTTTTTCTTAGACACAGCAACAGAATCCTGAAAAAATGTTCATAGTGATAATGCTAAAAAAGCACAGTAAGCATGTACCTGGGCAGATAAACCAGGGCCTAGAGGCCAAAGCCGGCCCACCACCCGCTGTTATAAATAAAGTTTTATTGGGACACAGTCATGCCTATGAATATAGTGGCTCTGGCTCCTGTGCTACCACAGATTTTTATTATCTAGTCCCTTATGGACAAAGGTATTTTGTTTGGTTTTCCCTCATGTCCTAGAGTCATGACACACCATGGTCTCATCCCAGACGCGGCACTGAAGAGTCACCAACCAGAGCACAAAAGTAGGTGGGGATCTCCTTTCCTTCAATCATCTCTTGCCGAATGGAAACAGGTAGAGAAGCAAATCTTGAGCTTTAGAATCATTCGAGCACTGAGACACAGTGACGAGCAACCGCCCAGATCTCCTCCTCTGGCACACGGGCGCAGCAGGTCCTACGAGTGGCTGCGGGGCTGCACACACACACTCACTCACGTCTGCAGCGGCTCATTCAAGCTGCTAACAGCAAGCCTGCACCGCCCGGACTCAAGGTGCAGGGACAGGGCGGGGATGAGGGACGAGGTCGTGCTCCCCGAGCTGACTCCCCAGCGAGCACGCACACGGGTGCTCGGGAGCAAGCCAACAGCACACTGCAGGGATAAGCAAGGACCCCTCTGAGGCTGAGGACTCTCCCCACCATCATCGTAACTCCTTGATTTCTAGAAACACCCTCACCTCCACGGTCTGTCTCGTGGGCTACGATTCTCCTATGTGGCTGACACTGACTTGCCCCAAACATGCCACAAAACTCTAAGCTCCTTTCAGAAAGGGTGGTTTGGAATCCACAGCATGTTGTTTGGGGACCCCCAGTGGAGGAAACCCTCTCAAACCCTCCCTGGGAGACGGTTCGGGTCCGGGTTCGGGTTTCTGCTGAAACATAAGCTGTGCCACATGGCGGTGCTGGCCAGGGCACTGCACGCAAATAAGGCCTTTCTTTTCATGAGCAACGCAAAGTAGCCTTCTTCTCCAGAAAGGCAGTGATAGAACCCTGGAGGTACCAAGTGGGATATCTGGGAACGAGTCCTTGTGACAGAGACAGAGGTGGGGAGCTCCGAATCGCCACGATAGGCAGCCCCCTACTGCCCCACGGGACATTGGTCCTGCTTCTCATGAGCCAGTCTGGAGATAACCACTCCTGCTGCATTCTAGAAACCAAACCGCTTTCTACCCACTTTCCCTGGAAACTGCCAGAATGGGCTGTGGAGCCCCAGGTGGGCAGCTTGAGGTTCTGGGCAAGAGCCTTGAGAGTTCTGAGCCCTCAGCCCTGCCCCCAGGCCCCTGCATCCACCCACCGACTTCCAGGAGGAGAGACAGCAGGGAAAAGGAAGCAGGGACAGAAAGGAAGAGAAGACAAAAGGTACATCATGAACTTGACCTAGTTTTAGCCACTCAAATGATACTCTACGCTTTCTCTCTCACTGTTCCTTCCTGTTCTCACCCCACGGGTCTGTGAACGTCTCTCTGTACTGTCACCCAAGGGGTCACCAGCGACTCCTGTTGCCAGCCCAAGTAATGGGGACCAGGGTCCCCCTGGGTGAGGGCAGTTCTCATCCTCTGTCTTCTAGGTCCCAAGCAGATGCCTCTGTGACACTGTTGAAAGGACAGACTGAAGTCGTGCGTCCACAGGGGCGGAAAAGCACTTCCCTCGAGTTTATTTACGTGTAAGGGATGTGGTGGCCCCCTTCTCATGACTGTTCCGCAGACACGTGCACTTTTGGGAGAAGACTTTGTGCGCCTTCTCTTGAGGGAAACCGTCTGCTCTGGCAGGAGCATCCCTTTCTCGGCAGTGTTCCCCTGGAGAGTGCCAACGCTTAAGGGCACGAGTGATCTGGTTCTGGTTGGTTCTGGTTGCCACAGAAGATCCAGAAGCTTCCACGAGCCCCACTAGCCTAAGGGCATTTTCTAAAAGTGAGGCACGGATGTGGTCCTTTTGTGCAGCTGATTGGGGGGGGGGGGGTTGCAGGACGCCGGGAGCTGGTGCGTATAAGGCAAACCGGGCAGAGAAGCACAGCCGTCAGACGGGACAGGGGCTCCGGGATCCGCAGCTGTGCTAGACGGGCCGCTACCATCCCTAGCATTTAGCCGTGTGAGGTGGTGCCCTCGCTTCCCTCACTGGGGGACAGCCTAGGGAAGGACCCTGCGGAGAGCTACCCAATGCCTTAGGACCAGCCTCGGTGACCCAACCAACCTGGCTGGGTTCGTGCCTTGCTTACCCCGAGACCTGCCGTCGGTGAAGGGCCTGAAACTGTAGCCACGGAGAGGGGCCAGGTTAACCGCGACGTTCGCTCACAGGGATCTTGATTAGACACAAAAGGCACCTCTGGAAGGCCTCTGACGCAGGGTAAGACACAGTAAGATACCGGGCTCAGTCGGTCGAGTGTCCAGCTCTTGGTTTCAGCTCAGGTGGTGATGTCAGGGTCATGAGATCAAGCCCCACGCTGGGCTCCACACTCAGCACGAAGTCTGCCTGAGGATTCCATTTCTCCTGCTGCCTCCCCACCTTTCTCGTGTATTCTCTCTAAAATAAATAATCTTAAAAAAAAAGTACACGAGAGAGATGCCTCATCCCCATGCCACGCAGTTTACCTAGGTAGCTGGTACCATGTGGCTCTGGACCTTTGGTGGCTGTGCCCAGTGAGAGGCAGGAGCGAAGGGGCGGTGCCCCACAGGGGCCTCCTTCCTAAGTATGGTGAGGCACGTGACAGGCATTCATGAGAAGGGGCCATTGGAAGATGCCTGGATGGAAGCCAGTCCACCCAAGCCAAAGAGCTTGCATTGCGCGTATAGGCTGGAGCCAATGAAGCCTGCTTTGTGACTGACGGTCTACCGCCGTACACACAGGAAGATGATATCAAAGGAAATCTGGGCTGCACGCATCCTTTTGCTTCTGGATAGCAGTGTTCCAATTTCTCCAAATAAGATAAAATTCACATTAATTCCACCTGCTTCATGAGAAAGACCAACTGTAAACAGTGACTAGTCTGGACGGAATATTTTAAGAGAAGTATGTGACATGGCTTATACTGAATTTATGGCTATCAAAAGGTTTCCACTTAAAATCCTAACTACTGTGCTTCAAACTCATTTAATAAGACATGCCTGTGGGGTGCCTGGGTGGCTCCGTCAGTTAAGCATCTGGTTTTTTATTTCAGCTCAGGTCATGATCTCAGGGTTGTGAGATCGAGCCCCGCATCAGGCTCTGCACTCATTGGGGAGTCTGCTTGAGAATTAGCTCTCCCTCTGCCCCGCCTCCAGCTCTCTTTCTCTCACTCTCTCAAATAAATAAAATCTTTTAATAAAAAAAGACTACTTGCAATGACTAAGCTGATCATAACATATGGGTTCACTTTCAGAAGCTAAATGTGTTCCATGAAAATCTTTTTTTTTCCTTTTCACGTTATTCACTTTTTAAACAACTCAAGCCTCCTCATCTAGAGCAAGGAAAAACTCCCATCTGGTCTAAGCTGCTGACCATTGAGAATTAGTAGAATCTGAACTACTATAGATATTCCCGGTTCTGCTCAGGAAAATGTACATTCATTCCAGGCCCTAGTGCCTAGTGACGTAAGGCATTTGAAACGTAATTCATACAATGAGACTCACAGGACAGAGATTCCAGGAAACGATTCTGAGTCAGGCTAAACAATATTTTTAGAAGCACAGAGTATCAGAGTTGAAAGGATTCTCAGGGTCGCTGTATTTTCTGGAAAAAAAATGGCCACTGTAACAGGTGATCTGCTCTCTGCCAGAAGATTTTTAGTGACTGAGAACTTACTAGCTCCCAAGGCAGACTGTGTGATACTTTTGAAGAGCCTCAGTGATCAGGAAGCTCTTTCTTATACTGAATTCAGATCTTCCTTAGGCTTCTAACCACGGGCCCTCACGGTATTCTAGGGGCTATGCAGGCTAAGAATAATGCTGTGCACACAGCAGCCTTTCACACCTTAAAAGATACTTATCATATCCTCCCTTAAAGTTCTCTTGTTTGGGACTATTTCACGTTCCTTCCATCGCTCCTCAAATATTTGGTTGATCATCCAAGCTCATGCTAAGCCCTCCTTCTACTATCATTAAATGCAGCACTTCGTCTCTGCTCAGAGTTCTTGTGGAGTGAAGAACGTGGCTTTGCCCAAGAGGTCTAGCCTTTGCCCTCAGCCTCGGGGAGGGAAACTATGTCAAACCTGTTAGGAGGGCCTTGTTTAGGACAGGGACTGGCAACACCAGGTCAGAGGGCCACACCTGACCGTCTCAGGGTGGGGGCCGGCCACACCACAAACACAACTGTGTGATTTAGGTCAGGGACCTCAGGCCATGCTGTGTCAGTCAACCTGTAGACTTAGTGTGACGGTGTAGGAAATCAATCAATCAATCAATCATACCTACATAACATAGCCCCAGGAAAAACTCTGTGCACCAAAGCTCAAGTGAGCCTTCCGGGCGGCAATATCTGTGTGTAGTCACTCGCAGACACTGGGAGGTAACCCACTGTGACCACACGGGGCAGGACAACTGAAGCCTCGTGCCTGGAACACCGTGCACCTCGTCCTTAGGCTAGTTTTAAGCTCTATCCTTTCTCTGTAACTAATCACAACTGTGGGTACCTGCAGTGAGTCTGGGAGCCCTCACTAGTGAATTACCAAACCTGAGGGTGGTTTTGGGAACCCTTCAAACTTCCCGTTGGTGTCAGAAGTGGGAGTGGCTTGTGGGAACTCTTCTGACTTTGCAGAGGGACTCTACAGAACTTGGGGGCCGACTTGGCCGTCTGAGGACTGTGCCCTCAAGCCCAACGCTGTGCCCCATGCCAGCTCACTCTTCACAAAAAGATCCTGAGAACCTTGAGAGCAGGAGCTGTGCTTTTATTTTGTTCTTTTCATTTGGACCTTTCTTTACAGTAACTTGGACAATGTTAATGACATACGAGCTCTAGGACAGAAAGGAGAAGATCCTATATTTATGTTTACTTCTAGCATGATGAGGAGCTAAGAACGTCATCATCACTTTGATGAAAAACAAGACAAAACAAAAACTAAAAACAATAGCACAGAAGGCAAATTAGTAAACCTTACAAATAGGAAGTAGGCTCAAAGGTTTCACCTGAATTCACAGATTGCCAAAAAGTGTATATGCTAACGAAGCTTAAGATGGTATCAAGAGGTGCGTAACGAGTCAATGTCAAGATCCTCTGCACTTACTAGACATGCAGACTGACCTGTGACAGATGCACGCTCATTATTTAATCCACCTGCAGGACCAGATTAGGAGTAATAACATTTCTATTGTATGCTGCAGTTTCTTTTCTGTTTTTTTTTTTTTTTTTTTTAAGATTCTACTTATTTGAGAGAGCACACTAGAGAGAGCAAGCATGAGTAGGGGGCAGAGGGAGAGGGAGAAGGAGGCTCCCCGCCGAGCAGGGAGCCCGATGCAGGGCTTGATCCCAGGACCCCCAGGATCATGGCCTAAGGCGAAGGCAGATGACACTTAACCAACTAAGCCACTCAGGTGCCCCATGAAGTTTCAAATCCTTTAAAAAATTCATTTGGCCCCACAAGTGAGGGAAGCAGCCCAAGTGTCCATGGATAGATGAGCATATACAGAAGAAGTGGTCTCTATACATGGTGGAATATTATTCAGCCCTAAAAGGAAGGAAGTCTTGCCATTTACAACCACACAGATGGAGCTAGAAAGTACAATGCTAACGACGTAAGCGAGACAGAGAAAAAGAAATACCTAAGACTTAGCGCCTATGTGGAATTTAAGAAACAAAACAAACAAAAGAGACAAGTCAAGAAACAGATTCTTAACTCTAGAGAACACACTGATGGTCTCCAGGGTGGGGTGGGGGTGGGGATGGGGAAAACAGGTGATGGAGTTGAAGGAGGGCACCTGTGATGAGCACCAGGTGCCCTATGGAAGGGCTGAATCACTGTATTGTACACCTGAAACCAATACAACCCTGTGTGGTCACTATAAAGAAAAACTCCGTTGGCCTCAGCCATTATCAGTCACCAATGCTTAGACATTTCTGTAGCCCAGTCATGTTCCAGAGAGCCATGACGGCCGTGGAGGACAGCTTCACTGGAGGGGGGATGAGGGAACATGTAAATTACGTTGCATTACAACCATTTGCACATCTGCTGGGTAAGCATGAGCTCACTGGGCTGTGTACAAACTTAGCGGCTCTTCAAGTTCAGACCTTGTTCAGGTTTGCAAGCATGTGTTAATTCCAAGGTCAGCAATCTCCACGGTAATCCAAAAAGGACTCGGGCACTGACAGGTGGCAGAGGTGGTGGCAAGAAATCATGTTGCGATGGTGATCAAGAGCCCCTCCCACTACCCGCTCCCTCCTGTCCTTCTCCATGGATTTTTAAAGAATTCTCCAAAAGAAAGTAAATGGATGTTACAAATGGAGTTCCTGACATGATGGAATCCTACTCTTGTCTAGAGCCTTCTCTCAGATCTTTTCCACGCCTTCCTGCTGCACCTGTCCCTACTCTCCAGGTCACCCTAGCGATACACTGACATTTTAAGAATCTCCCTATGCTTTTCCACAAGCTGCAACGTTTGTTTCAAGTAAGGAACAGACACTAAATGCTTACCTGGCATTTTGATGGCACCTCTTTCTAGAGCTCGGTCTGTGGCTGCCCTTTGGGGGTGACATTAGAACTGTATACAGTCTGGGCTTTGAAGAGCTGCAAGTGTATTTAGAATTTTATCAAAAGAAATGTGCTTAACAAAAAAATGGCAGGGAAGCATCCAGAGGGTTTCACCTACTTTCTTGACCAAGCTCTCTAAGCAAAACCCTAAGATGACAGAGCAGTGTGGGTCCTGGGTGAATTGTGGGGTTTTTATTCTCCAGCTCAGGAAATCCTGCCACATTCCTTGGAAAGGCTAGAAAGAGGTCAGATGGCATTAGCGAAAGGGTCTGGTCTTAATGCTAACGCTGGGTTGTAATAATAACTATCTCCAGTCTCCAGAGTTCAATTTAGCCAACTCCATGCTTGTCTCAAAATAAACAGAGGAAATGCAAATCCGAGCCCTGAGTAGTCATGTCATTTGCATTCCCTTGACTTTGTTCTGATCTCATGCACACAAAAGGCATGAAGTCTAATCTCGCTCTGGCCAACTGGACTGCCATTAGTGGGCACCCCCCTGTTCTCGGACAGCCTTCCAGGAGAGAGGACATGAACTGGCTCATTATCCGAGGCCAGCGGTACAGAACATCACCCCATCGGAAAAGATTCAGCCCAGTTCTCGGGAGGATGGATTAGATGATTAAATGTGTCCCCTCCTAGGATATCAAGCTCCTCTCTCTCCCTGTGCAGTGGCTTTGCCTTCACATCACCAGTATGGAGCTTCAAACGGGATTCTGACTGTTGTGGTCAGCATGAGCCCTTCACTGCCCTCCCCGCTACATCCCTGCCCCCCAGTTCCTGACCATTGGTCTTGCCAAGACTCAGCTGGGGGGCAATGAAGATGGTCCCGGGGGAAAGGAGAAGTGCCATTGCCACAAAATCCATGATTCACCAAGATGGGGGATGTGGGCACGTGCCCGATCGACTGCAGGCAAGTATGACCATGGCTCCAATCCATTTGTTACTTCATTGACCGATGATCTGGGAGGCCTCCTCATCATCATCATATGAAGGGTGACAGTGAAGGTGATTTGGCAGCTTTAAATCTGGAGCTGGACAGAATGAGGACATTGGGGAATATTCTAGATGCCTTGCGGCAGGTGGAGTCTGGCCATCCCACCACCCACAGCTCCACGAGCAAGTGTAGACTTTGTCATCTCCTAAACTAAGTGCCTCCCAGGAGCTCAGCCTGGAATGCTGTTTACTTCAATCCTACAGAAATTCTTTCTCATCCAGCTCCATTTACTAACCCACTAATCCTCTACCCACTTCCCCCAAAAATCATAAATAAAGGAAATGAAACGTCTGACCATCCTAGCAACTACCAGGGACTTCATGTCCTTGGAAATCACCTGCCTTTCCTCCTCTTCTTTTTTATTGTAGCAAAATACACAAAACGTGAAATTTACTATTTTAGTCCTTTCAAGTATCCGGCTGAGTTGAATACTATTCCCACGCCTGGACATACCACATTTTGCTTTCCACTCATCTACTGATGACAGTTGGAAAGTTTCCACCTATGGGCTGTTGTGGAAAAGGCTGCTGTGAACGGGTGTCTGTTCAAGTTGCTGCTCTCGATGCTTCGGAGCACATGGCTAGGAGTGGCATCGTGGGATAATAAAGCAATTCTCTTTTAAACATGCTGAGGAACTGTTCACGGTCTCCGGGGCGGTTGTAAAGTTCACGGTCCCACCAGCCATAGGTGAAGGGGCCAGTCTTGCCACATGGTTGCCAGTGTTTATTCCCGTTTCTTGATTAACAGCCCTATTCACGCCTGTAAGATGACATTTCACTGTGGTTTTGTTTACGTTTTTCTGGTGGCTAAGGATGCAGATCGTATTCTCATGTGCTTGTTGGCCCTCTGTGTGTCTTCTCTGCAAAAACATCTGTGGGGTCCTCTGCCTATTTGTGAAGCCGAACTGCATTTTTGCTGTTGTTGAATGGCAGGAGTTCTTTATATATTCCGGGCAGGAATCCTGTATTAGAGATAGGATCTGCAAAGATCTGCTCCCATTCTGTGGCATTTTAATCTCTGGATAGCGTTCTTCACTGCACAAAATTTTTGAGCAACACTTCAATGTTCTTAGATTTTAGCTCACATTTTATGGTCCCGGGGGTTCAAAAACCTTCCAGTGTTGCTTTTCCTGTGATAGGCCTGCCAGTAAGAGTGACCAAACATTGCTTGTGGAATTTCGTGAAGATCCTTGTCCCATATGGTTTTTGTTACTTGCAGACCACTAACCAGGAACCAGCTGGGGAGAACTTGAAAGACCGTTGTTAAACACATGTGCCGGACTGCCCAGGGCTAAACTTCTTTTGAAACCACGTAAAACCAACTTTCCTAAGATGATGAGGGCAACTCTGCTAAAATGCCTTCCGGGTATCATATACGGCTTAAAGAAACACGATCCCACCGTCCTCACGAAATGTACCAATGGGACTGGCTCTTTGGCACCAGGAGCAGGGCACAGTTATTGGAAAGAATTAAAAGGAAATTAAGTTTGAGAATGGTTTCCATTACTGGTGCATGTCTGAAAAAAAATATGTTATATTGAGACCACAATGCAAATGTTTAATAATTTGAGAGTCTGCAAAATTTTAATGGGGAATGATGTGAAGAAATTGCACATTTCTTGAAAAAGAACGAAGCTGATTCAAGTTTTCCAGTGATAATTATTTTGTCTGAAAAATTAAAAAAATGGGCATTGTGGCTTGATAGTTATATCTTTTAGGTTGATAAGTATAATTAATGGCAAATGGCTCTTCATTTCTTATATGGGATTAATGTGGTTTGAGTTCAAAAGTGAATCTCCGATATCCTACAAGATCCTTAACTGGGAAGTTTCATTAAACTGGGCATTCTTGCCAGTGACAAGAAGCTTACAAATTAGGAGTTCACCCCCTGTTCCCAGGCCCTTTCTTTGCGCTCCCCACCTTCAAAGAAAAATCTCAAAAATTTCCAAATTTCAAAACATCAAAAATTTCAAAAGTGCTACGAAGGCTTTGATTTGTATTTCCCTGATGGCTGGTGATGTTGAACATTTTTTCATGTGTGTTATCCATTCATATGTCTTCTTTTGAGAAGTGTCTGTTCATGTCTTCTGCCCATTTTTTGACTTGATTATTTGTTTTTTGGGTGTTGAGTTTGAGGGACATAAGGGATAGCATGGAGGACATTAGGAGAAGGAAGGAAAAAATGAAGGGGGGGGCAATCAGAGGGGGAGACGAACCATGAGAGACTATGGACACTGGGAAACAAACTGAGGGTTTTAGAGGGGAGACAGGTGGGGGAATGGGGGAGCCCGGTGATGTGTATTAAGGAGGACACAGATTGCATGGAGCCCTGGGTGTTATACACAATCAATGAATCATGGAACACATCAAAAAGTAATGATGTCCTATATGGTGACTCATATAACATCATTAAAAAAAGGGGGCTCTGCAGGGCTCTCGGTGGGCCACACACCACGGAGGATGCCTGTTTGTTGAAGATCTGCCCAAGATGGGCAGAGATGACTTCTTTTCTTTCTACACTTCTAGGCCTAATACAGTGTCCAGCATAGAGCTGCCTTTCTGTAAATATTTAAATAAATATCAAATGAGCACCTCCCCATCAACAGGTCTCCTCCCCAAGCTTCTATCTCCAAAGCACTACCTTTGCTTTTTGCTCATAGGAGCCACGGTCAGAGGAGAAGCAAGGCCTGCGCCACTGCCGTGGACGGAGCGAGCACCAGGCCGAAGGCTCAGTCTCCCCCATGGGCCCGCAGGGCAACTCCTCCAGCCTCCCAGAGCATCCCAGGGGGCACGCCCGGGCTTACTCGCGTGTGCACGGCCCACCGCCTTTGAGGACAGATCACAGGAGGGACGCTTCCACTCGGGTTCAACATTCCCCAAAGAGGAACAACCAGAACCATCAAGAAGCCCTCAGCTTCAACAAGACTCTGGCCAAGTCGAGTCAGGCCCGTCTGTCAGCGCATCACTGGCACCGAGCCGGGGCTTTTCTGAGGCTGATTCACAGAACGAAGGTCTCCAGAGCGAAAAGGTGTGGTCTCTGCAGCACGGATGGGTTAGAAGGGCTGGTCAAACCGGGTACAGAGTCAAGGTCAATGCCTCTGGCTTGTAGAACAGACATTCCACGATAGCACCCAGGGATCGCCCCCCTGCAGCCAAGGGTCGGCAGAGGGGACAGCTCCCCATGTTACAAAGCCGGGAGCCACCCCATCCCTGTGCCTTTGCACTGACACTGACAAGTCTTACTCAGACAAATCAGCTTGCTGGGAGGTAGGTCACCAACCAGCGTGTGTGAAGAGCTAGGGGCAGAGGTGGGCCCTCTGCGTGCCCGGGGGGCAGCAGACACAAACGCAACATGCCCCCTTGCTCCACGAGGCTGATCCCAGGCTCCGGTTTCCCCACAAGTCCCTGTTTATGCCTGTTATCCTGCATCCTGCCCAGTTTACGTGGTCCTGGATTTTTTATTGTTTAAAAGCAAAGTATTATTATTAAGACTTGAAATAGCGAGATGGGAAGAGTTGGACAGACCTTCGCTCTCGGCCTCCATGGTCCCCATGTGTGGGACACACACAGCGCACAGGGCTCCCGCCTGCGGACGTGCTGTTCCCACGACTGGAGACACGCGTGCAGAAACGTGCCGGGTGCTGCTTACGGCGCGCACAGACCTCGTAACGGGCTCAAACACACTTCTCTTTCTCCCCAGAGAATACAGGCTGCAGCTGTCAAAATCAGCAGGACTTACGTCTGCAGAGGGGCTGACCTCAACAAAGATGTTGTCATCGATCTTATGTTAAACAAATAACTATTTCGTTAGGGGAACAAGCAACCCTCTCTGCCGCCTGTCATCAGTGGGGTTTGAGAAACATTGGAGCTCTCAAAAACTAGCATAAATGATACAAAATTGCTAGCATTGGACGCTTTCTAACTTCAAAATGTATTCACCTCAGTGTTCTACACAAAGGCACTGAATTTTGGAAAGGGGTCTTTTAAATTTTGATAGCACTTCGTTCAAAATACGTTGCAAGTCTGTTATCAGGGGCTCAGCAAATGAAATATAAAGATCTCAGCCTCAAGATAAACCGTAACAGACTCTCAATCATAGGAAATAAGCTGGAGGAGGGTGGGGGCTAGGGTGACTCGGTGACGACGGGCATTAAGCAGGGCATGTGATGAAAAGAGCACCAGTGTTATAGCAACTGATGAATCACTAAACTCTGCCTCTGAAACTAAGAACACTACATGTTAATCAAATTGAATTTAAATTAAAAAATTTAAAAATTCATTTAAATAAAATGAAAAAAAAAAAACCCTCAGCCTCAGAAGCTTGTAATGAATTGTGATTATTAAACAAAAGGAAACTTGCAAACAGTCAGGACCCTGAAATAAGTCCCTACAAGAGCAAGGAAGGAACTATATGAATATTAGGCAGTAAGAAACAGGCAGCACTGACTGAAACATATAGTTTTATATGTTTACACACACACGCACACACATAGACATAAATGCATAGATAGCGAAAGAAGTGAAGAAGAAAAACAATATAGCCCTGAAATAATACTAGGAAAAAATAGTCTTTTTTTTTTTTTAAAGATTTTATTTATTTGACAGAGAGAAACACAGCCAGAGAGGGAACACAAGCAGGGGGAGTGAGAGAGGGAGAAGCAGGCTTCCCGTCGAGCAGGGAGCCTGATGTGGGACTCGATCCCGGGTCTCTGGGATCATGACCTGAGCCGAAGGCAGTCGCCCAACCAACTGAGCCACCCAGGCGCCCCGAAAAAAAATAATCTTAAGAAAGACACCATGGGGCGCCTGGGTGGCTCAGTCGTTAAGCGTCTGCCTTCAGCTCAGGTCATGATCCCGGAGTCCTGGGATCGAGTCCCGCATTAGCGCCCTGCTCAGCGGGAAGCCTGCTTCTCCCTCTCTCACTGCTTATAGTCCCTCTCTTGCTGTTACTCTCTCTGTCAAATAAATAAATAAAATCTTTAAAAAAAAAAAAAGAAAAGACACCATCGGGACACCTGGGTGTCTCTGTTGGTTGAGTGTCTGGCTCTTGATTTCCACTAAGGTCATGATCTCAGGGTTGTGAGATCGGGCCCCACACTGGGCTCTCTGCTGGACATGGAACCTGCTTAAGATTCTTGATTCTTTTCCTCCCCCTCCCCCAACCTCGTGTAGGTGCTCTTTGCTCAAAAAAATAAAAATAAAAATAAAAAAAATAAAAAAAGACACCACTGACAGGATATTAGGCATAGATTTGGTGGAGATGATTAAAATACACAAAGGTGGGTTGTGAAGAACTATTCTTGCTAATCTGAATGTTCTGAGAAACAATATACAGAGATCTAAAATTATTTTCTTAGGTGCACATGGATTTTTTTTTTGGTAAGAAAACATTTTAGTTTTGAAAGTAACTTTGAATGCAACTATTTTATAAGTCCACTAAAATAAACAGATTTGCCAGAAAATATTTCAGAAAGTTAATAACCTCAACTAACACTTTTACTCTGAAAAGTGTCCCAGTTCCCTTGCTGATAAATTAGAAAATGGAGAAATGTGTAACAGAATATAGAAAAGTATCAAAAAGAGCAACATGGTAATCTAGGTACCTAAAAAAACCTTATTAAGTACAATGAAACACTGTGGAGAAGATATTTTCACAAATCTTATTCAGAGCCCGGCTGAGCTCGTCAGAGGAAGGAATGGTCAGGTTGCAAGAAATAAATGAAGCTGGGAATTCAACAGAACTGAGCAGAACACGGATGTCTGCTTTGACCATTTGCCAAACTAGGTAATATTCAGTTTAGTTTAATATGGCTTCCAAGGGTGTAGGAACCGAAGACTTAGCGGAGAGCCTGCCCAAAAAGAGGATTTTAAGAGGAAAATCCCCTTCTGTAACACCTGTCCCCTCACTATATAACACATATCTGTCTTGAAATATGGCACTGAGTAGAAAAGAAATTGTTGCGAGAATTTGGAACCACAGGCTGAATTAATGCATTTTAATTCTTGGTATCTGGGTGGTCCGAAATAGTTCAAGCTGAGGATATAATGCAGGGTCTCTTTAACTGGTTGTGATCCCAGGCACCAAGCAGAAGTAAACACAAATGCTAAAATAAACCATCTTTATCCTCACGCACACAAAAAGAACAAAATATGAATGCAAATGAATTGCCCCGGGGCAGAAATACACACAGAGAAACAAGGCACCATGAGAAAGACCCAGCAGAAACAACAGATGGCCGAATGAGATGCTCAAACATAGATTACAAATAAACGACAAAAAGTTGATTAACATGCTTCAGGAAATTAAGATGTTTAAAGAAATAAAATACACAAGAAATTCATCAGAGATGACCAATTTCTGCCTCTGGCCATGTTGGGGGGGAAAAAAACAGAACTAGATTTACACTCCAGCCTTAAAGGACTAGAAAACCAAACAAAGTATTAGCACAAAAATGGGTTTGGGATACTGGGCAAGAGCAGCAGAGAAAAGTCATCATTGAGAGAAGGCGAACAAGTGATGGGAGCCCCAGGTCACTGCCCGGAGAGGGGGCAGGACCGAGGAGTCCAGGCACTCACCCTACTGAGACAGGTAGACATTCTGTTAAAGCAAAGCAGAAAGATCTGCTAATGTATGGAGTTTGGGATGGAATCCTCAGAAGGGACTGACTATAATAATAGTGCTAGAGTCCTCTACCAATGGCTCCAACTAGCCCTCGGTGTTCTGTACCTGCCCTAACAGAGCAAGCCCCAGAAGGAACAAGCAGATTCCAAATAACTTCGCACGGGACATTAGTCCCATGGCTCAAACAGCAAATGGAATGAAAACTAGAAAATAGGTTGAACTGGTGATAGTGAAAATAATCGTCATTATCAAAACTTAAGGGTACAGACAAAGCAGGACCTAGTGGGTATCGTACATAATTAAAGGCTTATATTACAGAGCAAGAAAGAGAAAATTAAGCCAAGTAGCCATCTTCAGATGGAGATAAAGAATAGAATAGCAAAATAAAACAAAAGAAAGTAGAAGAAAGGAGATAGTGAAGAGCAGAAATGAATTCAATGGAAAGCAAGCATACCAAAAAGAACTCACAGAACCCAATGTGCCTGGGACCATGTGGTATCCGCAGAGAGGAGAGTCCAGAGACAGAGAGACCAACCCCCTGCATTTTTGGACACTTGGTATGAGACCGAAGGAGCCTTGCAGATCTCTGGGGATTTGATAAATGGACCAAAATGGTAGGAGCCAGAGTTTACAAAGAATTCCTACAAACTGATCAACACAAAGAAGAGCAGCTCTATGGGAAACTGAGCAAAAGGGCACCTGGGTGGCTCAATCATTAGGCATCCGCCTTCAGCTCAGGTCATGATCCCGAAGGCTGGTGACGAGCCCCACATCGGGCTCCTTGCTCAGCAGGAAGCCTGCTTCTCCCTCTCTCACTCCCTCTGCTGTGTTCCCTCTCTAGCTGTGTCTCTGTCAAATAAATAAATAAAGTCTTTAAAAAGAAAACTGAGTCCTTGAACAGAGGACTTAATGACAAGAGGGTGAATCTGGAAGGCTTTCAAAGGAAAAATCATGTGATTCTTGGTATTTACAAATTATAGGCTCAAATAAATGACTTCGGTGAGGAGAGCCTTTGACCTTTGGAAGGGTCAGATTGTATGGTTTTTATTTTTTATTAATTTTTTAAAAATCAATTTATTTGAGAGAGAGAGTGAGCAAGCACGGGAAGTGGCAGAGGGAGAGGGAGAGAGACTTTCAAGCGGACCCTGCTAAGCACGGAGCCCCACACGGGGCTCGATCTCACCCTGAGATCCTGAGATCATGACCTCAGCCAAAACCCAGACTCTAATGTGCAACTGACTGTACCCCTCAGGTGCCCCAAACTGTATGGTTTTTAAAGGTGTCTGTTCTCCTTTTCCAAAGGAAACTGTCAAGAAGGGCCTCATTACTGTAGTAAGAAATCAAATGCGGAGGTTTGTTTTTTCAGAATTTGATTGTCAAGGGCTTTGGGCTGTGGATCTGTCCACTCCCTATGGTGCTGGAGGCTCAATGAGCCAGAAATGGGAGGGGCATACAGATGCTTTCCTGGGCTCTACACGGGAGAGACTGTGAGCTCACCCACTGCAGAAAGTTGGTCGTGACAAAGGATAAAGCCCCATCCGGGTTTTGAGGCAGGCCACCAAAAGTTGAAGGCAGATGTCTGACTTACATCTGCAACTGAAGGAGCGTTCCTCTACAGAGTCCACAAAAAAACTCTTAGAAGTAATTAATGAATCCAGCAAAGCTGCAGGACACAAAATAAACCTGTAGAAATTGGTTGCATTTCTAGACACTAAGATTGATGTAAGAGAAAGAGAGTTTAAGGGGAAAAAAATTCCATTTACACCTGCACCAAAAGAATCAAGCACCTTTTGATTACTACAAAGATCTATACTCTGGAAACTATAAGACACTGATAAAAGAAATTAAAGGCGACAGAAATGGAAAGATATTCGTGCTCATGGGTTAGAGGAATCAAAATTGTGAACATATCCTCACTACCCAAAGCAATCTATAGATTCAGGGCAATCCCTATCAAAATACCAATGCCATTTTTCAAAGAGCTAGAACAAATAATCCTAAAATTTTCATGGAACCATAGAGGACTATAAATAGGTGAGGCAACCTTGAGAAAGAAGAACAAAGCTGGAGGCATCACAATTCCAGATTTCAATCTATACTACAGAGCTGCAGTCGATCAAAACAGTATGGTACAGGCACAAAACCAGACACATAGATCAATGGAACAGAACAAAATAAACCCAGGATTATATAGTCAATTAATCTACTACAAAGCTGGCAAGAATATACAACAGGGAAAAGATGGTTTCTTCAACAAATGGTGTTGGAAAAACTGAACAACTCTCTGCAAAAGAATCCGGTTTGACCACTTTCTTACACCATGCACAATAAAAAACTCAAAATGGATTCAAGACCTAAATATGAGACCTGAAACCATAAAACTTCTAGAAGAAAACACAGGCAGTAATCGCTTTTATATCAGCCGTAGAAACATGTTTCTAGCTATGACTCTTCAGGCAAGGGAAACAAGAGCAAAAACAA
Organism: Spilogale gracilis; assembly: GCA_004023965.1. Classification (NCBI taxonomy): domain Eukaryota; kingdom Metazoa; phylum Chordata; class Mammalia; order Carnivora; family Mephitidae; genus Spilogale; species Spilogale gracilis. The sequence goes on along the minus strand of PITA01001638.1, from coordinate 130,236 downwards.
ACTGTCGGGACTGGACCAAAATAAAAAGGTTTTGCATGGCAATGGAAGCCATCAACAAAATGGAAAGACAACCTACTGAATAGGAGCAGATATTTGCAAGTGACATACCAATATGGAGTTAATATCCAAAATACAACAAGAACTTCTACAACTCAACACCAAAAAAAAATCCCAAATAATCTGATTAAAAATAGGCGAGGGATCTATATATTTTTTTCCCAAAACAGGCATACAGAGGGCCAACAGACACATGAAATGATGCTCAACGTTCCTTATTATCAGGAACTGCAAATCAAAACCACAACGAGATGCCACCTCCCACCTGTCAGAATGGCCAGAATCAAAAAGACAAGAGATCGCAAGTGTTGGCGAGGCTGCGGAGAAAGGGGAGCTCTGGAGCACTGCTGGTGGGAATGCAGGCTGGTGCAGCTGCTGTGGGAAACAGCATGGAGGGGCCTCAAAATATTAAGAAGAGAACTACCTACCATATGATCCAGTAATTCCACTAGGGTTTATCTACCCGAAGGGAAAAAAAAAGTAATTCAAAAAACTACATGTATCCCTATGTTTATGGCAGCATTATTTACAACAGCGAATACGGAAGCCCCCCAAGTGTCCATCGAATGGATAAAGAAGAGCTGGTGTATACACACAATGGACTATCACTCTAGCCATAAAAAGAATGAAAGCTTGCCGTTTGCAATAGGCAAATGGGACCTAGAGGGCATTATGCTAAAGGAAAGAAGTCTGACAGAGAAAGATAAATGCCATAGGGTTTCAGTTATATGTGGAATCTAAAAAAAAAAAAGAAAGAAAAAAAGAAAAGAAACCACAGCAAAAATAGACTCATAAATACAGGGAACACATTAATGATCGCTGGGGTAAGGGATGGGCAAAATGGGTGTGGTGGGTGGGAGAGACAGGCTTCTGGTTACGGAATGAATGAGTCACGGAGATAAAAGGCACAGCAAAGGGAACATAGTGGACGGCACTGTATGGTGACAGATGGCAATTACGCTTCTGGTGGGCCCAGCATGACATAGAGACTTGTTGACTCGCCATCCTCTACACCTGAAACTAATGTAATATTGTGCAGCAACTATAGTTCAATTAAAAAAAAAAAAAAGGTAGGGTTTCAATCAGGTTGATTTAATGCAAATTAGTGCAAAAATAAGGAACCTGGGGAAAAGAAAAAGACTATCATTATCTTGATCAGCTCATATGATAGGAGAGATAAGCAGCAGACAATCAAAATATAACATCAGTTCCTATAATACAATACTTTCAGAACGCCATAGGGGATTATAGGAGGGACACAACTTTTCTGGAACAAAGAGGCAGAGGAAGGAAAGGAGATCAGACAAGACTTCAAAGAGGAGATAATATTTGAGGTAAGCCTTGAAGAATAAGCAGGAAGGGCTGTGAGGATTTTTAATATTAAAAAATTGATTAATGTAACTTACCATATTAAAGGATTAAAGGCAGAAAACCACATGATCATCTCATTAGATGCAGAAATGGGTTAGACAAAATGCAACAACCAATTTTTAAAAATCTCTAGGAAATCCATCAACAGAAGAACCAATACTCTGTGATATTTTCTGACAACGGGAAAAATCGTACATCAGAGAAAATTAATAATCTATAGCTCCACACATCAATATGGATGTCAAGGAATGAAATATTGGTTGAAAAAAGGGAGTTCGAGAAGAGCCACGGAGACAGTATGATTCCATTTATGTAAAGTTCAAAATCAGAACTAAGCAGTATATGTTGTTATGGATGCAAATTTAGGTGGTAAAAGCATAAGGCAAGCTAGGGGACTATAAACACAAAGTTCAGCATGGTGATCACCTCCGGAAAAGGTGGGAGGGCGACGTAGTCCCAGAAGAGCACACACGGACCTTTTCCATGTTCTATTTCCTAACCTTGGAGGCAGGAACACAGGTGTGTGATTTGTTGGTTTGTAGAGTGGGCAGATGTGTCTCTGTATCTGTGTCCGTGGCAGATTTCACAATGAAAACACGTAGGAGAAATAAACAGAAGTCACTAACTGAAGAAGGGGATCCAGCACCCTATGGAATATAGCATGTTCTTGATAACCAGTCACTGGATGAATGAATGAATGAATGAATGAATGAACAAATGAATGAACGAATGGATAAGGCCATTTGTAGGCAGAAAAATTGCCAAGAGACAGTGTGGAGTCTTGACAGCTGGGAGGCAGTTTCCGTGATCAGCAAGGTGGTTGTGGCCCAAAGAATGAAGAGCTTCACGGGCCATAAAAGGGTTTGAACTCGGGGCGCCTGGCTGGCTCAGTCATTGACCGTCTGCCTTCAGCTCAGGTCATGATCCCGGGGTCCCAGAGTCAAGCCCCACATCAGGCTCCCTGCTCGGGGGAACCCTGCTTCTCCCTCTCCCACTCCCCCTGCTCGTGTTCCTGCTCTCGCTATCTCTCTGTGTCAAATAAATAATTGAATAAATACAATCTTAAAAAAAGGGGGGGGTTTGAACTCCATCTTGCAGCTGTCAAGAAGCCACTGAAGGATTTCCAGGATGGGGGGTGACATCAGAGGTGCATGGAGGGCTGTCACACTGCGGTTTCCTCTGCCTTTGCCAAAGAACATCCTCAGAAAGAAGCGAAGGATAGTGAACTTTGTTCTGAAAATGACATGCAGGTGCTCTCCACGCTCTCAGGAACACCTGTGGTTGGTCCTCGGTGCAGGGGTCCGGGCACAGAGACAGCCAGGCGCCCAGGTCGGGAAGCCAGACATGGTGGGAAGGGGCTGACGTGCGTGGGCTTCGAGGGCACAGGCACACGCGCGCACACACACACACACACGCAGGCACGTAACCCTCGGAAAAACCAGCATGTTGACACAGAACTAGGAAACGTATGTTTACAAACAGGATCCTAACCCCTCCTGTCACCCCAAACCTAGAACCACCCGCCCCTCCCATGATTTGTCCTGATCTCGCTGTTAGGGTGTAGGGTAAGAGGAAGTTGGTCCAGACAAAAAACCTCGCCCGGTGCTGCCCCTGAAGGACTGAATATTGTCAGGTCTCTTAAAGTCGACTATCCTTCCAGTTATTAACAGATTTACTCTAACCTCCAGTTCTCTCCAGGTGTCTCTTCAGTACATCAAAATGAAACTCAGCTCTGTGTCAGTTAAAGAATTACCGGTACATTAGACGATTCGATACAACTTCACCGCTCCGTGAATGTAACTATGTGAAAATCGTTCAATTACACATGAACTAAATTATCACCTCATTTGCATGGACCAAAAAAAAATCTATTAATGCTCAATTGAGCCTGAACCGGTTGTGAAACAGGTGAGAATTTATGGTTGGATACTCTGATTGAAGCTCTATTAACGTTCAAGACAGTTTCTTGATGAATTAAGCCCCAACTCATTTGTATGCTCCGTCCCTTCTAATGCCTAATTGTGCCTAAATCTGGCCACCCTTGAGCGATCACGGGGGCCATCTGGGCGCCCGGGGGCATCTCGGGCACTCTGTGCACTGGCCCTAAACGACCCAGTTTGGCTGTTTTCTTCCACTAGCAGCATGACTAGAGATACGATGATTAATTAGCATTAAAGGTAACAATTAGCAGTGGGTTCGGGGTCCTGCATTTGGCTCGGCAGTTTATCATTTTTGTCAGGCAGGATCACATCACTGCGGCCGAAGCAGGACAGCCCCAAATGGCTCGGGGGGCTCAGGCATGGGCTGGGGGGCCCCTGACAAAGCTGGCATGTGTGGGAATGAAAGAGTGGTGTAGACGAGCCGAGGGTGTTCAGAGTCGCCTGGTCTGCCCAGACAGCGTTCACTCCAGTCCTTCTGATTCCCTCAGCCTTACTCAGGCCCTTCTCCCCATGGCGGGGGGGGGGGGGTGAGCGTGAGTGCTGACACGTTACCGGTAAGGGTATCAGACGTGCTAAGTGCACTTTGGCGTCTCCACTAGAGCTTTTAGTAAACTGTCCCAGAGGGGAGAGCATCTGTGCTATCTGCTGCATGCCTGGGGCCCTGCATATTGTAGGGGTCCGATAAATATTTTTGAATGAGTGAAGGAAGGACTACCTGGGTAGAAGAACTCACAGATATTCTGCTGAGTATTTCTCAGACCGCTTCTTACATGTCTTGGTAGCCTCCATCCGACTTAGAACAGAAGGAGTCCCTGAAAAATGCCAGCCAGGTCCTTCGGGTCTGAATCCACTTGGCCGATCAGAACAGAATCAGCTCCATTAATCATGGAGCACAACCGTGTATGTTGCTTGGGATCGAAAGTGGAGGGTGAACTTTGTATCATCAGGCTGCATCTTGAAAATCACTCTGGAAGAAAACTCTTCTCTTGGGAGACCCAACATAGTCAAGCTGCCTTTCAGCGTTGGAACACATCATTTTTCCAACTAAGGCACCAGAAGTACTTGCCTTATATTTAAGGGCCATCTCTTAAATAGATAGAAAACTCTCTATCCTTAAAGTTTTGAGATCTGCCACCGAGATACAACCAGGGGCACAACAACTCTGACTCCCAACTCCCACTCACCCTCAGGCTCAAGCGACTCATTGAGGGGAGCTGTAGGTATAGACGTTCGAATCCTTAAGCTATTACTCCTCTCTTGGTGTGGAGCCCACAGGGCTGGATTCTCTTAAATTAAATGTCTGTATCTGGCAGCAATCCTCCCCATATTTAGGCACACAGACTCTTGTTGAATCAATCAGGAGCTTTCCATTTTAACAAAAGGTTAATTATGAGCCATTTGGTCTTTCAAAATCAAGGATGACAGGATGGTTCCAAGTGTCCATCAATGAAGAATGAAGAAAATGTTTTACATACTCCCACCCACTCTCCCCTGCCCTCTCTCTCTCTCTCTCTCTCTCACACACACACACACACACACACACATACATACAAACACACATGTGTATAAATGTAATGGAATATTATCTGGCCATTAAAAAGTTATGTCCTGTCACTTGTGACAATATGAATGAACCCTGAGGGCCTTATGCTACAAGAAAGAACTCAGAGAAAGCCACATACTGTAGGATCTTAGTTATATGTGGAATTTAGGAACCCGAACTCAGATACAGAGAACAGATGGTTGGCAGAGGTGGGGGAGCAGGGGGTTGGGGGGGCAGAGGGGACCCCCACGGGGGCTCACAGCTCAGTGTCCCCAGCCCGTGTTGCAGACCCCAGCTCTTAGACACCACAGTCATGTGACCACATAGCTCTTTGGGAGCCAAGCCTGAATAAAGTTCTCAAATTCTAGCTGATGGATTGACTCCCTTATCGGACAGCTGTGGACGTCCCCGCAGCCCTCTTATTAGCTGGGTGTTGGAGGCAGCTCGTTATCCTGGGCCCTGACAGCTGGCTGTCACTCTCCCCTTCAGACTCCCCCTTCCTTGCCTTTCTAGTGCCCGGCAAAACTTCAAGATGCAGGCTGGGTGATAACCTCTTCTATTCCGACAGGTATCCTTTCATCAAGAAACACCTTCACGCACCTCCCAGAAAATTCCACCTCCTAGAAACTGGAAAGGGCCAGAAACTCTGTCTCATCAGCCAGCCATACCCGGCAGGGGACCCAGTCACCCTTCTCCTGCTGGAGCCCGCCCAGTGAGGCGGCCTGGTGGGGGAGGCTGGTGGGGGTCCTGGGGGCCCCACAGCCTGAGAGAGCATCATGGAATCTTGAGGCTCGACACACTGTCAGGCCAGAGCACAGAAAATAAGAAAGACGAAATTAACAAAGACAGAAGCCCTGTGACAAAGTGACACTTTGCAAGGATCGTCCCGAAGGCACTGGGCTGGACCAGGAGTCCCACTGAGTGCCATTCAAGGCGGTCCACCCAAGCCCTGTCCTCTGACCTTTTACCTCGGGGTCTGCATGCAGACTGAGGAGTGTTGCATTCATTCCCACACTTTTAGCTGGTATTTCTGATTGGGGTTTAGAGGCATGGGTCCCCTTCTCTCCTCTACCCTCCACATTCCACTGCCACAAGGCTCCAGAAGTCTGCCTGCTCTCCCCCCACCCTGCCGTGGCCATCCCCAAGAAGGGGAGGCATGGACACCATGGCCCCTGTCCACACAGCTGGCCCCACCGGCCCCCCTCTTTGGAGCTTATGCCTTCAGTTCCCACCGATGACCCACACTTGGCCTCCGCAGGTGTGGTGGACCCACCGCGTTAGCTCATCGGTGCTTGCAGCCGACCCTGACTGAGCGCCCCCGTGCTCTGGACACCATGTGAGGAAGCCGTGTGGCATGGTGGGGGCCAGGGAAACAGGCTGTCACCACCAGCTGTGCGACCGTGGCCAAGTGGCTCGCGTTCTCATCTGTAACACGAGCATGCCCACAGTCGTGCCTGGGCCATAGGGCTGCCGGCAGAACGATGCCCGGCGCACAGTGAGAGAACAAGGATGCCGAGCCAGCGTCCTTACACTCCCGTTATGCAACAAGCCGAATTCAGGGCTCATGCCAGCTCCAGGCTAACTACCCAGGATGTTGCTGGAGAACCAGGAAATAAGGATCAGCAACGATGTGCTGCTTCTCCCTATGACCCAGCAAATCCACAAATACGGAACCTCTCTCCCCTTGGAATGATTGAAAAAAAAGTTCCCACCTTTCTTTCTGCCCTTTATTCACTTCTTCCCACGGCACAAGACAGGTCTGACCGGTGAGGCCAGGCAGCTCCAGCCCAAGGCTGTCGGTCGGCCTGTCTGTCCATCCATCTCCCTCCCTGCAAGTCACCTGTTCTCTCCTGCATGGGAGCCACGTGGCTGTCTGGGCAGCTGACCACTCTGCTGGCCCGATTCTGCCTGTGGGGAGTCCTGGTGTCTGGTCTCTGGAGGGACAGGACCTCCTCGCCCCCTTCCAGGATTACACAGACAGACAGTCTCAATTTCCAGTTGTACTCTTGGAACTATTTGCCAATTGGTTCAGAATCTGGAGGGAAGAGGGATTGGCTAGTAAAGCAAGGAAACCTCTTGAAGAGCCAAGAGGGAAATGAGGATGTGTCTTCATTTCTACCCAGTCCTCCAAGCACGTGGCCCATTATCCAGTGGGGTCAAGCCATGGACAAGGGGGCAAAAAGTGGCCTGAACAGAGTTCGTGTGCCACACCAGTGGAGAAGGGGCCACTGCTTGAACCTGGGGCTTGTGACCACAGCCGATTCTCAGACAGCCTTGTTTCTCCCCGAGTAGCCTGTGTGCTTCGGGAAAAACCTGGCAGACTTCACTTACTGGCGGTGCTGCCCAAGCTCTTAAGAAAATCATATCAATCTCTGGAAATACTCATAATTGAATATGAAGATATCACTGGCCAGGGAAGTAAATGGAGCTAGGAGGGAAGAACAAAAGAGGGAACATTCAAATCTCATGAAATACAAAAGGGGGGTGTCAATGTCCTGGTGATTTTTCCGGACCCACTTTCTCTGCATCCTAACAGTCATTAAAATGTATAAAAATGAATATTTTTCAAGCAGCAATATAAGAATTATCATTGCTGTGGTTGCCTGGCAACCCGAGACTTTAGTTATTTTATTTCTAAACAGGGAACGCTATAAACCAGTACCTGGAGTTTGTGCAAATAGTTCTAAATTGATGTTCTCCCTGTAAATCAGGGGGAGATAATACGGCATTAATGTACATTTAAAGGTTGCTAAATATGCATGTCTCTCTCTCTCTCTCTCTCTCTCGCACACATACGCACACGCTTACGGGAAGATTCTTACTGAGTTTTTATCCTGTGCTATCTTTGGTAAATCTGGAGAATTGTTATTCCTTTACATTATTCCTGGGAAAAAATTTAATATCATACTAAGTATAAATAATATACATTTGAACAAGCCTATCATCTCCCATGTGAACCAGGGAAATAATTTTATAATTATTATATTATAAATGATATAGTAATTGAAGATTATTGTTGAAAATTGAAAATAAAAGAAAAATTATATGATCATTATTTTATATTATAAAATAATGTAATATTGAACCCCGGCGCCCTTCCTGAGTTTCGCAGGCACTGAGGGGGAGCTCCGGTTTGGGGGGAGCAGAAACAACGCAAGTGGTTACTAGGAGAAAATACTTCTCAAGGCAAGGAAGAGGCAGGTCTGCTTTCCTCAGAAAAGCAAGTCCTGGAAAGGCCTTCTGAATTTAGGCCTGTGGCTGCTCGTGACACACACACACACACACACACACACACACACACACACACACACCAATAAGAAGACGTGTGGACCTTCTGGGAAAGCTGCCTCTGTTGATGCAAAGTCCCTTTGCCACAAGTCATGGACTTGATTTGGTTTCCAAGGCCGCTTGCTGGCACGAGTGAGCTGCTCGCGAGAACGTTCTTAATACAGCCTTGGTTCCCGGCCCCACAAGGGCCTGAGGAGAGAAGGTGCTCCCATCCCGGACCCTGCTGGCAGGCTCCTCATCGCTTCTGTGGAGCAGAGGCCTCTGGACGTGGCCCCCGTGGCAGGGCCACCGTGAGCTCCAGCCTGCAAGCCGGCAGCCTGCCTCAGGCTCCCCGTTTGCCCATGCGAGTAAACAAGGAGCAGGTCGTGGTTGGAACCCCGGGCCATACCCATTGGGGAAAGGCAGTGCGCGTCCCTTCCTTCGTGAGACGGTAATAGAGAGCCAAGTCTCAAGGTGACTTGGAAAGGGAGTCTCGGACACACCATGAATGAGTCTCGGGATGATCTTCCGTGACCTCTTGTTAAGTGGAAACCAAGACATTATAAAATATCGGGCATTTGGAAACAGAGGAAAGCATCTTGTTGGCCAACTGGCAAATAGATCAATGGCCTGTTAAAGCAATGCTCTCTCCAGATGGAGATAACAGCTGTAATCAAAGACAGACGCTTCAGTACGGAGGGTGGGTCTCCAAAGGGTCTCTGTACCCTTCCTAGGACATCTAAAAGGAACCAAAAACTCTCTATTGACAGACTGGGTGGTGGTTCGAATGTCCGGGTCCCTGGAAAGAGCGCAGTCCTGCAGATGAGTCGGGACGCGGTAGTGCTCAGGGCAAGGCTAAGTCCCCACAGCGAAGCCCTTCCGGGGGCCAGGTCCACTCGGTTGTGTCTGCAATCCTGGGTTCTGCCATGGGAATTCGCAAAGGCCTAGGCCTCTTTTTTTCTCATATCAAATGGGAAGACTCTGATTACACTGGTGCCCAGGAAGGGACCGGGAGCGGGGGGGAATGGCAAGGAGCTGGACCGAGCACTGAGGGGAATCAGATGCTCGGACCTCTGCAGATTTCCCCAGACAGGACGTCCCCCGGAGCTGGAGAGTCGGGGTGGAAGCCCGCTGGTGCAGAACAGAAGAGGGGGCTGGGGCCCTTGGTGGGCTCCTGGCTATGCAGTGACGTCGGCCGGGGGCCCGAGCCGTGCCTGCCTGACGCTACAAAGGCAAGATCATCTGTAGTCAACCACTCCGTGCACCCCTGAGGTGCCCACAGCAGTGCCTGGGTGGGTAGTGACTCCAAACCCCCATTCTAGCTTGCTCACCATGACAAATAGTCTGAGAGCATGAGGAAGCGAAATAAGGACAGGCCGTGTCCCCTCCGCGCACATTCCGGGTAATTTCCCAGAAGTAGACTCAAGTAATGCTTGTTGCAAGCGCAGAGCTGTCTCGGGTGACCGGTGAAGGCCAAGTGGGGTTCTGTGGCTTTGGGGGTGGGGAGGAGGGTAAGGCACGTGCAGTTTGGGTTCTCTGGGGTTTGCTGTACCAGAGTAAGAAGGAGAGCAAGCTGCGGGGGGCCGGAAAACTCCCCTCCCCATCCCTCCCTCCCGGAAAAGAGGTCTGACTGTTGAAAGGTGTTTAGTATGCTAACAAAATGCCACAGAACGTGACTTCAGAGCCTTGACTGAATTGATAAAGGATATCTGAGCCCTCCCGCTGTGCTCAGGGCCCCATGCAGTGCATCACGGAGGCAGCTCAGAGATTGCGGGGCCTGATGAGGCTGGGGGAGCCAATTGGCCAGGAGGGCTGGGTGCTGCCAAGGTCTCTAAGCCGTGGAAACAGAGGCAGTTTGATCCTGCCGCTGCTGGGCTCAGGGATCAGCGTACTTTGCCTTCTTTTGCTGGACCTTGGAAAGGGAGAGCTTCGAGCTGGATGAATCCGTTTACAAAGGTCATTCACGGGCACCAGACACTGGCTAGACCCTGAGGCTGACAGGCTAGCACAGCAAGGGTCTTTTATGGCTCAAAGAGGGACTGAGGGGTGCTAGACGGGTCACTGGGAAACGAGTGTTCTGAGGAGGACAGCCAGGCCACCGTGTTTCCCGGCATCGAGCCATGGGCAGGTCTCCAGGAGGGTACTGAAGGTGGCAGAGCTCTAGGTCTCGAGCACACACTGAATTGGGGCGCCTGGGTGGCTCAGTTGGTTAAGCGGCTGCCTCCGGCTCAGGTCATGGTCCCGGAGACCCGGGATCGAGCCCCACATCGGGCTCCCTGCCCTGCGGGAGGCCTGCTTCTCTCTCTCTCACTCCCCCTGCTTGTGTTCCCTCTCTCACTGTGTTTCTCTCTGTCTAATAAATACATAAAACCTTAAAAAAAATAAAAAGAATTTATGTCAAGTCCATGCAAACGACACGGTCTTCATTCCCACGGAGCCAGCAGGCGAAAAGGAAACTCTGGAGACGAAGGAGACACATGTCTGCAGGGAGCGGTGGGTGGGGTTTCACTCTGTGAACCCTCCCTGGGGAGGTGTCCCGTCCTTGGGACTAGCCGATGCCCACATATCTTTCATTTAACAACTGTCCTCCAGCTACTAGTAAAAACAATTCTCGATGTTTCCCTATATGTTTACAATGAAATTCAACTAGAACCAAAAGGAAGTTACTTTGTCTGAAGTACAAGTCATTTCAGGAGCTCACATTCTCCCATCTCCCTGCTCTCCATCACCAAGTCAACAAATTTTTACCGAAATCCTAAAAGCATGCCACTCCACAGAAACAATATGAGAGACATAAAAGTAAAATAAGTAACCAGTGACCGAGAACACGGTATTTTGAACTTCTTTTTTTACATTGTGATCTACTCTCACATTAATAGACACGTTTTTTTGCCCTTTCTATGGACATGGAATCCAACTGAGGCCAGTACACTTCCTTTTTAAGTCTGCAACCCTGACCGGACCAGTCCCGAGCTTTTTTTCCTCCTTCCTTCCTCGTAACTACACTTGAGTTTTTCCAGCTGCAGAAATGATACCAAATAAAACGTTATAAGCCTTCCACTTGAAATTTTTTCCTCATAGGAAAGGTCCTCACAAGGGCTGGGAAAACCATTTCTGGGTTTATCCAACGAGGTCTCCAAATTTCAGGAGTTGAGACACATAGGATTATATCTGCTATTTAAACTACTATGGTTATGGGCGCCTGCGTGGCTCAGTCATTAGGCGTCTGCCTTCTGCTGGGATCATGATCCCAGGATCCCGGGTTCGAGCCCTGCATTGGGCTACCTGCTCAGCAGGAAGCCTGCTTCTCCCTCTCTCACTCCCCCCCTGCTTGTGTTCCCTCTCTAGCTGTGTCTCTCTCTGCCAAATAAAGAATAAAATCTTAAAAAATAATAAAAAAATAAACTGTTAAGGTCAGCCCACAAATGGTCCTCCCAGTGAAGTGAATCACCGCCTGGGCATCACCTTTAGGCAGAGGGGAAGGAGAACACAAGGACTCCTCCTGATTCTTGCTCATTATAGAACAAATGCCCCTTCCTAGCTTTTTCTTCCCACAGAACAGTGACTTAGATTTTGCCTGATTTTATAGGTTAAAAAAAAAAAAGACACCGTGTACCTTGCCTCATCCTCAGGGCAACCCCGCAGGTATTCCTCCCATGGGGTAGATGTGGGTAGGCCCCACCAGAAGTTCATTATTCCTTATTGGCTACAGCATTCTAAACTTTGCAAAAAACTCACACACCTACCATTCTGAGTCTCCTATCCTCATGACGTCGAGAAGACAAACAGCTAGAGCATCTGTTTACGGCGCGTGAAGGCTAGGGGAGCTCGTCAGGGGGGCAGCTGGGCCTCGGCAGGGGCCCGGGCAAGCAGGGAGCACCCAGCCCCACCGTCCTTCAGTGGCAGAGCTGAGTCGGGTGGGGTGGTGAGGGGTGGCCCTGCGCTGGGTCCCTCCTGGGTGCGGATGGCCAGGTTTGGGCTATTCCCGACATAGGAGCAGCCCCAGTGTCATCCTCTCAGAACGCAACAGAAGGAAGGAAGGGATCTTAGGGGTGGAGTAAACATTTGCACGGGGACGGCAAGTGGCCGTGCTAAGTTTCAGGAGCTCTCCTGAGCAGGGCTGCCAGATAAAATACAGGATTCCCAAATGTCCGTGCAATGCTGGGCCATACTTCCACTAAAGCAATTATTTGTTGCTTCTCTGAAATCCAAGTTCCCCTGGGTCTTCTGTATTTTTATTGGTTTAAATAGGACAGCCCAACTCCTAATGGAAGGGTAGTTTGATATCCCCCCCTTGTTGTCATGTGTGACATGATCTCCCCCCCCCTTGTTGTCATGTTCTCTGTGTGATGGCGGCAACGACCTACCAGTGACAACTGTGACTGGAGACCGCCCACCAGAGATAACTTCCTACTCTCCCTGACTTGAGCACCACAGAGTCACAAGTGGGGCAAATGGAAGGATTTTCTCGGCTTCTGAATTTGGAAGACCATGGGGCACACAATCGTTCGCAAAGGCTGGTTTGGGCAAAGAACTAACAGCGCGGTCCACACTGTCCCTCCATCGTGTGTGTCCTTCCCTGACATGTCACTGGCCCGAGAGTCTCACACCAGCCCTGGCACCGCGCCGCCCCAGTCCGTTCGGCCGGTGGGAGGGTCACTTACTTGTAGGGGATGTGCTTGCTGCCGTTGACCAGAGCCAGGATGACGTTGCCCAGAGCAGACAGTGAGAGGCAGAGCCCTGCGCCTCCTTCCCGGGGTTTGCTAAGAGCTTTCACACAGCTGCCGAGATCAATGAGGTGTAGTCGGCTGCGACCTCCAGACACTGCCACGGAGAAGGCAAGAGAAGAGAGAGGTGGTTAAGTTCGGGTAAACGCCTGTCGGTCCTTCCGGTAGCTCCGTGGGAAATCTAAGGGAAAACTAGAAGGGGAAGGAAAAGCTTGACGTTTGTCACTTAGTAGGAAACCCCAACAAAATCTGCTCGGTTGCCCACAGCGTGGTCCTCTCTGTCCACCACACGTCATTGACCTAAAACCTCTTGACATTCATCCTACAAACGAATGAGCAATTCCCGTAGGTTGAATTGAAGACCTCAGAGAAGGCAAATGTCCAATAAGAGAAGGACAGGTTTCAGTCTACGTGTCCTTTGGAGAGTAGAATTCTGAAACTGATGGTGTTGAGTCTGAAGAGCCCAGGGATGATTATGTGCTCTGCTTGATCATTGCAGAGCCTCTGCCCAAAAGCTCAGCCAGCAACTGAGTTGATAAACCAAGGTAAAAATCAGGCAGAAGCAACAACCAGGAGCAGAGACAGGGCAAGACCCAAGTATGTGCCGAGTGCCTCCCAAGTGCCTGGTGCTGCACAAGAAGCAGTCTCATTCAGTTCCCGCAGTAAATCTATCCCCTGAATGCCCCTTATTCTTTGTAGAAATATAGAGGAGGGGGTGCCTGGGTGGCTCAGAGGGTTTAGCCTCTGTCTTCGGCTCAGGTCATGATCTCAGGGTCCTGGGATCAAGGCCTGCATTGGGCTCTCTGCTCAGTGGGGAGCCTCTGTTCCCCTCTTTCTCTCCTGCCTCTCTGCCTATTTGTGATCTCTCTCTCTGTCAAATAAATTAAAAAAAATCTTTTTTTCTTTTTTAAGAAAAGAAATATAGAGGGGAAAACAGAAATTCGTAAAGTGAAGCACCTCGCTCATGAGTACTTCTGCTTCTGGCCTAGATGAAGTCACAGGGAGGAGATTGATGATACTAACCTGAAAACGAAATGCATAAAGCGACTGTTTCTAAGACACTAGGCATCAGACAGTAAAGGACCGTGATCCCTGGGAGGTGAGAAGCAAATAGGCGAGCACTGCCTGCGTCCCAGCTTACTGCCTGGAGAGGATTTCCAGCTGTGCCTCAGGGATGGGGAGCTCAGGGGGCATGCAGCGGACTTCCAGAATGGAGGAGAGACAGTGGGGAGTCCAGGAAGACCAAGGTGGCAACAGCAGGCAGGAGAGAGTACTGGAGAGAAGAGAACATGGGATCTGCAGAGATCCCCTCAAGTGTTCAGCTGAGAAGGGGTCGGTACAGGCATGTGAGGGAACCACACAGCTGGGGAGTCAGCCGCGTGGCGAGATTAGAGGTAACGGCACACGGCACTCAGGCAAGGCCGGGGGTAATGCTTGCTTCTAATATCCAGACTAGGAAGCTCAAGATTCACAGGGCATGGGGCAGGGGACCCAGAAGGGTCTCACTTCCGCAGCAGGGAACGCTTTGCCCTACATGAGCACAGACTCTGTCCCACCTACCAAATCTTAAAAGCAAGACCCAAAAGGATCAAACTGTTTACCAACAACTATATCCCAAAACAATGCTTCAGAATATTTACAAAATACAGGGCGCCTCGGTGGCTGACATTAAGTGTCTGCCTTCGGCTCCGGTCATGATCCCTTGAGCCCCGCATGGGGCTCCCTGCTCGGCAGGAAGCCTGTTTCCCCTTCTCCCTCCACCCCCCGCTTGTGTTCCCTCTCTCGATGTGTCTCTGTCAAATATCTTTTTCTTTTTACAAAAAGAGAATATTTATAAAATCCAAAGATGTCCAGCATCCACCCAAAATAAGAAGGCATGCAAAGAAGAATATAATGAAAATGAAATATGATGATAATGAAATGAATGATAATGAAATGATGATAATGAAAATGAATATAATGATAATGAAAAGATACTTGAAACCAAGCAGCACTGATATCAGATAGTGATGGTGAAGAATGGCTACGGCTGTAGTTTAGGGGTGCCTGGGTGGCTCAGTTGGTTTAGTTTGGTTCAAGTTATGACCTCAGGGTTGTGAGATCAAGCCCCGCATCAGGCTCCACTGCTTGGGATTCTTTCTCTCTTCCTCTCCATCTGCCCCATCACCCCATTGCACATGCATTCCCTCTCTCTCTCTCTCAAAAAAAAAAACCCAAAAAACAAAAAACAAAAAACAAAACTAAACTAAAAAACCCAGTTGTGGCAGTATTTCAAAGGTTTAAAGAGTTAAGTAGAGACCTGGGATAATTTTTAAAAAAGACAAACTGCTTCTGTACAGAGTTGACAATGAGTTGTTGAAGGACACACCGGATCAGTGACAGATCAGACATCACAGAAGGAAAGGCTTGTAAGTTTGAAGATAAAGTCATTGAAACTACCCAAAATGAAAGAAAGATAAAATTTAAAAATAAAAACAAAAACACAGGGGAAAAAAAAAGACCTGTAGGACAATTTCAGGTGTTCTAATATGTGCGTAATTGGAGTCCCAGAATGAGAAGACACAGAGGGCAGTAGAGATAAAATATTTTAAGACACAAGGACCAAGACCTTCCCAAATTTGATAAAAACTATAAACTCACAGATCCAAGGAGCTCAAAGAGACCCAAACCCAAGAAACATGAAGAAAACTACGCTAAGGCTCATCATAATCAAACTGCTTAACACTGATGATAATGAGAAAAATCTTAAAAAAAAAAAACAGCCAGGGAGGAAAATGGGTTCCATATAAAGAACCAAAGAGAAGGATGATCGCAGGTTTCTTGTTGGAAATAATACAAGTGAGAAGACTGTGAAGTAGCATTTCTAAAGTACTGAAAACTGTCAACCAAGAATAATATATCCAACAATAGTATCATTCTTAGGCAAAAGGGAAATAAAGACTCTTTCAGACTTAAAAGAGCTGGAAGAATTCACCAAAGCAAACCCACAGAGGATACACACAAAGGAATGAGGAGCTCTGGAAATGATAACTATGCCAGTAAATGTTTGCTTTCCCCCTTTTATTTAAATCTCTTTGAAAGATCATTGGCTGCTAAAGCAAAGCTGAGGACATTGTCCTGTATGGGCGGTAACGTCTGCAAAATTTAAACGTTTGACGACAATAGCACAAAGATTAAAGTGAGGAAATGGAGGCACTCCACTGTAGGATTCTTACTCCATTCACGGAGTGCTGTAATATCACCTGACAGCACACTGTAATAACTTTTTTCTTAAGATTTTATTTATTCATTTGAGAGAGAGAGAGAGAGAGAGAGAGAGAGAGAGCGCACAAGCAGAGGGAAAGGCGAGGAAGAGGGAGAATCAGGAATCAGACTCCCTGATGAGCTAGGAGCCTGATGCAGGACTTGATCCCAGGACCCTGAGATCAAGACCTGAGCCAAAGGCAGACACATCACTGACTGAGCCACCCTAGCGCCCCCAGACTGTGATTTTAAAGGTGTATACTATAAAGCCTAAAGCAATCAGTAAATAGTGAAGAGGTGCAGCTATTAAGGCAACAAAGGATATAAAGTGAAATTCTTAAAAATATCCAGTAAATCCAAAAAAGACAGGTAAAAAAAAAAAAAGGCAAAAGAAAAGAAAGAACAGATAAGTTGAATAGAAAACCTATGGAGAAATAAGAATTTGGTCAAACCATGTCAGTAATGACATGAAATGTAAATAGTCTGAATACTCTTATTTAAAAGGTAGAAATTGTGAGACTGGATAAAAGAGCGAGCCTTACTCTAGGCTGCCTATGAGAAACGCACTTCAAATGTAAAGAAACAATCCATTAAAAGGGTAAGAGTGGGAAGGGTTGTACCATGGAAACAGTGGCAGTAAGAGAGCTGCAATGGTTATATCAATATTAAACAAAAGAAACTGAAGACAAAAAATGTGGCTCGAAGCAAATAGGAACATTTCATAAAGGGGATGATTCATCAGAGGTCCTAACAATCAAAAATATTTATGCATCTAGTAACAGAAGTTCAAATACTTGAAGCAAAACCGGATAGAACTCCAAGAATAAGCGAGTCCATAATTATAGTTGTAGGTTTCAAATAACCCTTTCTCAAGAATTGATATAATGAGTAGAGAGAAAACCAGTAAAGATGCAGAAGACTTGGAAAACACGGTCAACTAACTCATTCTACTTGACATTTTTAAAACACTCAACCCCAAAACAGCAAAATATACATTCCTTTGAAATACACACAAAACATTTCCCAAGGCAGGCCATATTCTGATCCATAAACCAAGTCTAAATAAATTTTAAAGGATTCACATCAGAGTATGTTCGCTGACACAATGGAATTAAATTAGAAGTCCATATGGAAAGGTATCTGGAAAATTCTCAAATATTTTGAAACTCAACAATACAGCTCCAAATAACCTACATCACATAGGAAATCGAAATGGAAGTTAGAAAGCCTTTTTACGTGAACAAAGATTTGTGAGATGACTGAAGAAGTATGGAGGAGAAAATTTACAACATTAAATGCCTCGATTAGAAAACAGAGTTCTTACAACAATGATCTCAGCTTCCGCCTTAAGACAGAAGGAAAAAAGTGAGCAAATTCAGTAGCAGAAAGGAAAGAATGAACATACAAGCAGAAATCAATGGAACAGAAAAGTAAAAACAGTAGAGAAAAATCCATGAAGCCAAGGGCTGGTCCTTCGATAAATCTCTAGAATGACAAATCTCTTTGATAAATCTCCTCTGATCAGGAAAGAAGGAGAGAAGACATAAATTGCTAATGTCGGAAATGAGAGAGATGGCTTTCCTACTGTTCCTGCAGATGTAAAAGGATAATAAGGAAACATCACAGCTGTCAATTAGACAACTCAGAAGAATGGACAAAGATGTTAAGTCCCAAAGCTCCTTCGAGGAGTAACAGGTAAGACGAATAGATCTATGTCCATTAAAGAAATAGGATCTGTAGTAAACAACAGTGAACAACCTTTTCACAGAGAAAATTCCAGCGTCACAAGGCTGCACTGGTGAGTTCAACCAAACACTTAAGAAATGATAATGTATAAGAATGGAAAACACTATCCCAATTCTACACAAATTCTTCCTGAAAATTAAATAGGAGAGCATATTTCCAACTCATTCAATGAGGCCAGTATTACCCTGATACCAAAAACAGACAAAGACATTACAAATACAGACTACCGAAGATCAAGATCCCTCATGAACGTGGGTCCAAAATTGCTAAACAAATAGAGGACTATGTTAGGGAATTTTATCTGAGACATATAAGAAGGACTCGATGCCACACGTAAAGCAGGATTTATTCCAGAAATGCAAGGTTGCCTCGGTAGGTGCAGGAAAAACATTTAACAAAAGTCAACATCCATTCTTGACTAAAATTCTCAGCAAAATACTTCTCAGAAGGCAGTGTCCTCAGCTTGATAAAGAGTTTCTGAAAAATCTTCTAATATCATACTTAAAATGGTAAAAGATCAAATGCTTTCTAAGATCAGGAACGAGACATTTCTATTTAATGTTGTGCTGGGGGCTGTAGGCAGTACAGTAAATCAAGAAAACAGAAAAGGTACCCAGATTGATAAGCAAGGAGTCAAACAGTCTTTGTGACGTCTGTGTAACGTCATCTGCATAGAAAATCTAACAGAATCCATAGAAAAAGCAACTGGAATGAATAAAGAGAGCTTAACAAGTGTGCAAGATACAAGATGAAAATAGAAATCAGCTGCATTTTTTTTAAAGTAGGCTTCATGCCCAACATGGGCCTTGAACTCACAACCCCAGATCAAGAGTCACATGCTCTACTGACTGAGCCAGCCAGGTGCTCCTGTATTTCTAGGATTTATAAACAACTAGAGATAAAAAATTTTAAATGCCATTTATAGAAGCACCTGGTGGCTCAGTGGGTTAAGTGCGGCTTCAGCTCAGGTCATGATCTCGGGGTCCTGGGATTGAGTCCCACATCGGGCTCCCTGTTCAACAGAGTGTCTGCCTCCCTTTCTGTCCCTCCTCCAGCTTGTCCTCACTCTGTCTCTCAAAAAAATCCTTCAAAAGATTACAAAATACCATTTATAATAGGAAAAGTCTATGCAATACTTCAGCATAAATTGCATAGAAGACAGATTTATACACAGAGAACAACAGAACATTGCTGGGAGACATCATGGAGACCTAAAACCAGAGAGAGATACTGCATTCGTGAGTCTGGAGACTCAACATGTTAATTTTCGCCAAATGGATCTACAGATTCAGAGTAATCCCAATCAAAATCCCAGCAGTCTTTTTTGGTAGAAAGTGATCCTACAAGGTCAATTTAGAAGCCGACTCTAAAATTCATATGGGAATGCAAAAGACCCGAACTAGTCAAAACAACCTTTAAAAATAAATACAGAACTGGAAGGCTAGGAGTACAGTATCTGATTTCGAGGCTTAGGATAAATGCGGTATATTATAAAATGCCATGCGGTGTCGGTATAAAGACAGATAAACAGATCAATGGAATAGTATAGAGTCCCAAAACAGAGCCACACAAATATGAACAACAATTTTTAACAAAGGTAATTTAGTAGAGAGAGAATAGTTTTGATAACAAATGGTACTGGAGCCATTATACATAGCTCAGGGTTGTGAGATCGAGTCCCACATTGGGCTCCACACTCAGCGTGGAGCCCGCTAGAGATTGTCTCCTTCTCTCCCCGTGCCCCTCCCCCTGCTCACACATGCGCTCTCTCAAATTAAAAACTGCATGTCTTTCGCCACTATGTTATCAGGTTTTTCAGAAACATTTTTATCAGACCGAAAATACTGCCATATATATATACATATATATACACACACACAATTACCTAAAAACCCAAAGACCTAAATATAAAACCTAAAATTATAAAACTTCTAGAAGAAAACATAGTATAAAACCTCTTGGATCTTGGGTTAGGCAAAGTTTTCTTAGCTATGAAACCAGATACATGATTTATAAGAGAGCACACAGATAAAGCGGATTGTGAAAATGGACTATTTCTGCTCTTCAAAATGCACAGTTAAGAGAATAAAAAAGCAAGCCACAGACAAGGAGAAAATATTTGTAAAACATCTATCTGATAAAGGACTTTTATCCTGAGTATATACAAAACTCTCAAAACTTAATTATAAGACAAAAACAATTCCACAAACGGCAAAAGACACTTCAGCAGAGAAATCTGGAGCGTGAGGACTTTGTCCATTATCTTGATTGTAAATGGATGCTTTCGTGGATGTATAAATGTAGGGCAAAACCAAATATGTGGATTACTGTATCTCAAGTGAATCCTGTTAAAGCTATTTTGTTTTTTTAAATGAAGATTTTATTTATTTGAGAAAGAGCACAGGAGGCTGCAGAGAGGAGGGGCAGAGAGAGAAGGACCAACACTCAACACGCTTAACCGGCTGAGCTACCCAGGAACCCCTGCTTTGTTCTGAACCAGGAAACCTGTCATGACCGTCCTGTCGGGGGCAGCTGGGCTTCCCCCTTCCATACCTATGCTCCTCAGGCTGCACTACAGGGCCTCAGCCAGTTCCCGAGACAGCAGGGGACCTTATAGGATGGAAATATTCACGAACCTCACTTTGCCTCTACGGGGCCCCATCCTCAACATCCACATCTAGGAAAAAGGGTGATGACTGTTTACAGAAAGCCCAGCATTTGCACTCATGGGGGCCCAGTGATTCTGGTACGCCCACGGCCAAGAACTGCTCACATCGAGGACACTATGTTTTCTTCCCCTTCCACTCTCCCCAGGAAAAACCCTCACGAGGGAAGATATAGCATGTAACTTCTCTTTTATCCCATTTCATATCGTGCAAGATCAGGTCACGGCAGCATGCTAGGGAAATAATTATTTTTAAAGCAAAATATCATCTGTTTTGCAACCTAATTATATAGACAGGAGCCGCTCGGAATCGTCCCCCTGTACCGTAGATTAAAGGGCAAAGACAGGGACCGGTTGGGATTTTCAGACTCTAATAGGCCGTTTGATGTAATGGAATAAAATGCATAATGTACACAGAGTGAAACAGAAGACAGAGAACAAAAGGTGTGGTTTAGACCGTGCCGAAGAAGAACGTTATAAAATACCTATAATTAGAGCTGCATGACTCAAAACGGGAGTCACATTCAGACAATGGAAAATCGAGTCTGTCTGCCACAGAATTCTGGATTGCACACATGGTGTTTCCCAAGAAGGGTGCAAGGTGAGCGTGCATAGAATTGCTACAGGCGAGAACGTCCATTACTACAGATGGCTGGCGAGAAAGTTCTGTTGTCAATGAGCAAACAGTCCGAGCGGGTAAGATGGGGATTCCTCACCCGCTCGTCAGATTTCCGGGGGCACAGCTCCGGGTGGAAGGAGCCACACGGCCTTCAGCCTCACTTCATTTGCCTTCTCCTGGTATATGATAAATCTGGAGCTTGGCCAGACCTTCCCCACAGAAAACAATCCTAATTTCACCCCATTCCTGGGCCACACTCCTAACTCCCGTTTACTGAGGACCCAGGAGGGGCCGGAAATGCTCTTCTCCTGATTGGCCTCAATCCCAACCATAACTCTTAACACCGAGAATCGGTGCCTTGGGGCGGATGAGAAAACCAGGTTCATAGGAGTTAAATAAGTCGCCTCCCCCCACCACCAAGATAAATAAAAAAACAAATTTCCCAACATGTCCTAGAAAATTAATGCTGGTGGTAAGATGAAAATCCACGACTATATGAGGCGTGTAGAAGTTCTTTTAACTCACCCTTTGGCAGTTTTGTGGTTCCCGAACTTGACCGCGTGTCAGAATCACCTTGGGAACTAAGAAATCATGGGAGTCTGGCCCCGGCACCACGGCGGCTCCTGGGATTCACTGGAAAGTTCCCTGGGTGATACTCAGCTGCAGCCAAGTTTGGGAACGGCTGCCTTGCCACATGGCCCTCACCTGTGAGGCCTGTTGACCCGATGGGATCTGAGTGGCCGGTGGGGGCTATTTTCTTGTCTGTCTCTGCGCTCTTGCTCCCTGCAGGGGAGCAGGGTTTACTCCTAAGCCAAGTGATGGCGCTTTGTCATTACGGAAAAAAAGAGAAGCAAATCTTATGCAAACCAATAAGATGGTTGTGTAAAGAGAGCTAAGGTTTCTTTAACAAACTCAATGCTTTGGGAAGAGGAGATAAAAATGAGTTATTTTTTAAAAAGAGATGCTGAGGGGCCCTGGGTGGCTCAGTGGGTAAAGCGACTGCCTTCGACTCAGGTCATGATCTCATGGTCCTGGGATCGAGCCCCGTGATGGACTCCCTGCTCAGTGGGAGGTCTGTTTTTCCCTCTCCCTCTGCCTCCCCAACCCCGCTTATGCTCCCTCTCTTTCTCAAATCAATAAAGAAAATCTTTAAAAAAATAAAATAAAAATAAAAAGAGATGCTGAATTAGGTGGAAATGAGAGATTATAGAGTGGGGAAAAAATGTAAGAATCTAGAAAAGGTCTAACTAACCAGCTGGCTGCATAAATGTCTTCTGAGTTCTTGAATCACTTAGAAGAAATTTAAAGCAAAACCCAGACTATTAATACGAGCGTGGTTTATA
Organism: Spilogale gracilis; assembly: GCA_004023965.1. Taxonomy (NCBI): domain Eukaryota; kingdom Metazoa; phylum Chordata; class Mammalia; order Carnivora; family Mephitidae; genus Spilogale; species Spilogale gracilis. The sequence goes on along the minus strand of PITA01001638.1, from coordinate 107,715 downwards.
AAAGCGGAACTTTAGGTTGCAAAGTCATCCCAGAAGAGAAAAGCACGGCCTGTGTCAGAATATGGATGAATCAGCAAATGCCCACGTGTGTGTGGGTCTTGAAATATTATTAAAATAAATATTTATGAAATGAAACGTTCATGGCGCGAATGTACCATTTTACAGGATTCCCTCGTTGGTCTTTCTCAATTAACCATCTCCCGCTTGTGTCGCACGAGAGGACGTTTCTGAACTCACACCACCTACTGATGTGAAAGGTAACCGGATGGTGTTTCTCTTCCTGAAACATCGCTGAACAGGTAACAGAAGTACTGATGTTTTCAAAGCACAGGACACACCCCGTCTGATTTACCACGGTGTGGACGGCCTTCTGAAAGACCCATCTTCGTGAGCAGCAGGCTTTGATCACGCGAGCCCTCGGGCTCTTCCCTAAGGCTGCAATTCCCACGGGGGTTCTCAGGCTTTCCCGAGGAGCTTGGCCAAGCGGGGAAAGGCTCCGGAACAGTGGGAGAGTCAGTCCCACAAAGACTCCAAAAACCCTTTAAACCAGGGAAATGTCTTAAGCGTGACCTAAGGCTATGTGTAAAACAGTAATACATCGATGTGGAATTTCTCTTCTATCCTGAGTACACACATTTAAGACCTTTTTGTCTGCCTCTTTATATGGGCATATGTCTGTACACATGTGTGTATAAAATACCCACGTGTGTAAGGTTTCGGTGCATGCACAGACACTGCTAGATCTTGCAGAGAGACCTAAGCTACTGACAGCCTGTTCACAGAGGCCTCCACTCTCCGCCTCCCTGCAGGGTAACTAATTAATAAACTTTCCTTTAATTGAGTTCCGGCTGCCAGGTCCACAGGGATAATTACTTATATATAAGCAAACAAAAATTTCCATTTTAAACAACACTCCGAATCTCCTCATTATATTTTAAGCAGATATAAATTTACTGAAGTCAAGCGCGCCCCGGGCCAGAGGCCGGCTGTACACATCCCGGCCTGGGTTCCTCTCCTCCCGGGAAGCCAGCTGCCATCCCCTGGTCTCCCCCCAGCGCCCAGCGTCTCATCTACAGATACATTGGAAAGTAACGGAAAGGGTTTGGGGAGCCATTAATGGCACTTGCCTTTTCCTTTACCCTGAATGTATTATTTAAAAGCAATTTGCCTTCACGATGTATAAACAGCAAGAAGGGGAATGCGATCGTAAATATTCCACAAGTGTCCCAATGAGCTGCGTAGTGACTTGGGGAGGGCCCAGCCCCCACCTCTGTGAAGCTGAATTTCCACTTTTTTTTTTAAGATTTTATTTTTTTATTTGACAGAGAGAAACACAGCTAGAGAGGGAACACAAGCAGGGAGAGTGAAAAAGGGAGAAGCAGGCTTCTCGCCAAGCAGGGAGCTGGATGCGGGGCTCGATCCCAGAATTCCGGGATCAGGACTCGATCCCGGAACTTTGGGACCATGACCTGAGCTGAAGGCAGATGCCCAACGACTGAGCAACCCAGGTGCCCCTGAATTTCTACTTCTTGCAGTTGAAGTCATTTCATTAACTGTTTATTGTCAAGATTCCTCCCCACTTTCGGGTTCCAAATCGAGAGCAGAACCACGAAAAAAAAAAATAGTGAAAAACTGAAAACAGTTGTTTTCAGCACGGTTTGAAACCTAGAAGGAGGTTGAGATTGATACTGTCTCCGTGAGAGCTTCCGCTCAGCGCCATTTGGAAGCAATTTGGCTGAAAATGCGGATCTTTTGCGAAAGTGCAAGCACCCACTGCTGGCTCTGATTATTATTATTGACTGAAAAGAACAGAGCAGCTGAAAAGAAATAAAGTGTAAATAAAATTTAAAAAGCTTAGAAGAATACAACATTTTTCAGACTCCCACGTTCATGATGCTAAGACACAACCCAGGGAAAACAACGCGTGCAGAATTAAAAGCCAGCCCCCAGACTGTTAGGGAGGAAATTCTGTGTCGAGTTTTAAAGGTCTGGATCTTCTCATCCCTGTCCTAATTCCCTGTTTCCTTCTTCGAGAAAGTTTTTCTAAACAGAAATGCGGTACTCGGGTGTGAGCCCGTCCCTGGGAGTCAATCTCCTTTGTTTCCCATTCAAACTCTCTTGCTCGACCTGCGGTCAGACCACCATGACCTTGGCTGGTTTAAGAGAGGTCCAGGCTGCTGCTGGCTGGCCTCCTGGGGCGCCCAGTGCCTCACCTGTGAAGCCAGTATCTCTAGACTCCTGGGGGGCCCCAAGGCCAGTGCATATGGTGAGATCTCAGGGTTGGGGTTAGGAGGAGGGGTAGGGGCAAGTCTCCAGGCTCTGTGAAGAAAAATGAGCAAACAACAGCACACACAACAACGTGGATGGATGAATCTCAAATGCGTTAGGCCAGATGCAAGGAGCCAGGCACAAAAGGCCACACGGGGAAATATGTGATTCCATTTAGATGAGGTTCTGGATAAAGGCAAAATTAAAGGACAAAAATCAGATCAGTGGTCATCGGGGGCTGGAGGTCGGGGAAAGGGAGGTTTCGTCGCTGACGGCTTTGTTCTCTATCTGGATGGTGGTGGGGGTCACACAACTATACAGATTTGCCAAAACTCATCTAACACCACTTACCAACAGGGTAAGTTTTTCTGAATGTAAACTAGACTTCCTGAAAGTTGAATGAAAATAACAATAAATGGCAAACCACTGGGCCAGCAGAGGCATTGAGACTGGAGAAGGGCAGAGACTGGGGGCAAGAGAAGCCCTGAGAACCATCTCCAGGTACTGCTTTCCATATCTTTGGGCATCAGGCAGAGAACTGGGAAGCCCAGCCGCTGATCCCTGCTGGAAGCCTAACTCTGGGCTCCACCGAGAATTCGGTTTGTTGATTGCCTCTGTGTTAGCCAATTAGCTTTATGACTTCCGGGCCCGTGGGTTAGTCTCCTAGTTTGGGGCTAGTGTTGGTTTTCCTGGCACCCAGCATCCTGAAGCAATCATTTTCAGGGAGTACTGGGCGGGGGGCGGCTGTCCGTGTTTTGAAAGTCCTTAGAAGTGGACGTTGAGAGAGTAGGGAAGCTGCCGTCCAGCTGCCCAGGAAAACCCCAGCCAAGTCAATGGACCACGTGGCTCATGGTCCAAAATCCCACCTGAGTCACTCCCTAGAGCCTCGAGTGTGCCCAACTTGGCAGGCAAAGGGTAGGGTGCCACAACAAGGTCAGTGCAGGGGGCTTTGTAGCCCAAAGAGGAATGTGTACCCAGCACACTGGGTCCCAGGAGTGCAGCTCCTCACAGAGCAGGCCTGTGCCCCGGGTCTTACAGAGAAACGGCACTGAGGCACGGAGGCAGCCAGAACCTGGTTAGTTATTCCAAAGTCTGATTTATAGGCTATTTTTTTTTTAAAAAAATGCCTTGGTTTCTCCCGGGTCCATAGAATGGACGCAAGCTAATGATGAACCTATCACCAAGGTGCTGGGGTGTATATATTGGCTTTTCCTGAAGAGCATCTGCAAAGTGTGTGAATGAAAAGATACAAATAACCAATTATTTTTCCGTTTAGAGTTTGTCCTCGCTCACCATCCCCTGGCAATCGCATTTGTCAGTTACCCTTGCCAAGGCAAACCCTTTCCTCCTGGACGGTTCAAAGGAAACTTTAGTGCAGCCTCTCTCATGGTCTGCAACTCCCAATCAGCCAACTCCTGACTGGCGCCATGATACTCTGCTAAAAAAGGGTCAGGGGCGCTTGGCTGGCTCAGCTGATGGCCAGGCCGAGGGGGGTTTCGATCTCAGGGTCGTGAGTTTAAGCCCCACGTTGGGCATGGGGGGGGTGTTATGGTTGCCCCAGATGGGCGGGGTGGGGCCGGGCTGCGGGTGCACTTACTTCCCCCTTTCCCGCTCTTCTCCATGCGGTACTGGTAGATGTGCAGGGTGAAGAGCATATGAGAGTTGCGGTGGTCATCCTCATCACAGTCCTGCTGGCCGCCCCGGCGCGAGGCGATGGCGGCGTCCAGGAAGAAGGCGGCCTTCTCTGCCGTGGGCGCCCGCAGCTCGCTCTGGTTCTGCAGCTGGAAGACACGAGCCGAGAGCTGAGGCCTCCCTACCGAGGAGGGCCTCCTTGCCACCCACCCACAGCTGGCCCTCCATGTGCAGAGAAGCTTTGTGCCTCTCGGAGGCTGGAGAACCTTCAGGAACAAGGGCCTGGACTCACATGCGGTTCTTCACTCCACAAACCCTTTTCTGAAAGGTAATATTGAGCACACGTGGTGGACGAAAGCTAGTTTTACGCGTTTCTGAGTCTCAGAAGATGTGAAGAGCGCAGGGTCGTATCTGAGTAACCAGGGGGAGCGGTGGCCCAGCTTGACCTCTGCACAGCCCAGGAAACTCACACCCTGCGTTAGCCATGTACCTAAGAAGACCAGGGGTGCAACCACATCCTCCAAGACTAGAATGTTTGCAGACAGACAGATGGTACTATGGGAGCTCGGGCCAGACAGCACTGGCTCCCCAAAAAAGGAAAAGGTGACCCTGTTTAGCTTTAAATCCACTCCCCATTCTCCCACGACTTAAAGCCAACTTTAGACTTAAGTGTACAAGCACAGTTTTAAACAAGATGTGAAAACACCCAACATACTTGAATGTCTTATCTGTATCATTTAAGACATATCTATTTCTACCTCTAGTTTCTAAATTCAATGGCATATTTAATTAAGAAAGCACTGTGGGCCAAATATCTAAATCCCATGAGATCCCTTGGAAATTAGAGTAAACCTTCATCAGAACAATATTATCAGAATTGGACTAACACTCCCTCTTGGAGGGGGCAGGGAGAAAAGGAAACACCTGCTGTATTCAAAGTCTGAGGTATATGCCTCAAGGTTGGTACACATTCTGACAATTTTCTATTTCTGACTCTGACTACATTTTCATTCTGAGCACTGAGAGCCGATCTGGGAAACTGGCACCTTCAAAACCCTCAGACTTCAAAAACAGACTCTGTTGTGTTTACTGTCCTGTACTTACTATGGCTAAAAGATAAGCTCAGGGGCGCCTGGGTGGCTCAGTCATTAAAGCATCTGCCTTTGGCTCAGGTCATGATCCCCGAGTCCCGGGATCGGGCCCCGTGTTGGGCTCCCTGCTCTACGGGAAGCCCGCTTCTCCCTCTCTCACTCCCCCTGCTTGTGTTCCCTCTCTGGCTGTGTTTCTCTCTGTCCAATAAATACATAAAATCTTTCTTTAAAAAAAAAGAAAGAAAGATAACCTAAAGATTTTTTAGGACCTTTCAATAAGAAGAATTAAAATAAAGAGGACGTTGATCGGTTCTTCTTAGCCTTCAGAGAACAAGATCCTTGGCCTACGTGGGACTTCTCAGGCGGAGTTTTCATAAAAGGGAATGGAGTTGTAAGTGATGAATCCCTGAATTCTACTTCAGAAAACAATACTGTACTCTGTGTTAACTAACAAAATTTAAAGTAAAAAAAGTGAAAGAAGGCTACATGCAGGCAATTCTTGGAAAGGGAAGAGCAGGCAGGTGCCACCAAGCTGAGCTTCTCAAAGTGTGGTCCCTGGACCAGCAGCATCAGAGTCACAGGGGAACTTGTGAGACAAGCATGTTTTCAGGATCTATCCTGGGCCTCCTGAATCAGAAATCCTGGGGGTGGAGCCAGATGTGTTTACTCAGTCTTCCAAGTGACTGACGAAGACTACAGTCTGAGAACCGTTGGATTCAGCATTGCATGACTTCTTAGTTTGCATTCTGATTAGATTCCACATCCAAATGGTATCAGAGGCACCTACAAAGCAGCCAGACATGGTACTGACCCTTTAGCCATCCCAGAAAACCAACCAGGCAATCACAACCAATAGAGGAGAAACACCTAAGAGGGCTTCCTGGAGGAAGTGGCATGGAGCTGCCACCGAAGGATAGGGACTTTGCCAGATGGAAGAGCAAGAGGGGAGAGGGAGGGGAGGAGGAGTGTTGTGCACAGAGGTTAGAGGGAGGGTGGTTGGCATCTGAGCGTCTTGCAATGGAAAGTGTGGTCAATGACTGGGAAGCTTGGGAGAGACTCATAACTGGAGGCCCTATCCCAGCCTACAGAGCCAGAACCTGCGGGGTCACCAGATCCCTAGTGACTCATATGCATGCTGAAGTTTGAGGGGCACTGCTTCTTTTAGGTATCTGCATGTCATTTACAAGGAGTGGCAAGAGAGGACGCTGGCAAATAGACAGGGACGGGTCACGTGGGACCATGCAAATCACGGTGAGTTTTGCAAGGCGGGCAGGGATTTTATTTATTTGACAGAGAGAAACAGCCAGAGAGGGAACACAAGCAGGGGGAGTGAGAGAGGGAGAAGCAGGCTTCCTGCTGAGCAGGGAGCCCGACGTGGGACCGGGTCTCTGGGACCATGACCTGAGCCGAAGGCAGTTTTGCTCAACCAACGGAGCCACCCAGGCGCCCCGAATTCCTAACAGAAACAGAAGGATCTGAGCTGCTCACAGCAGGGGAAGAACGTGGCCAGGTGTGAGAATCCTCACCTGTGCAAACATATCCCACCTGCGATGAGGTAGGGACTCATCAAAATGAACGTATCTGGGGGGGGGGGGGATGAGAAACACAACGAAACCTAGGAAATAAAGCCTACTGGAGAGGGAAAGAGCAGATTCTTCCAGATATGAAGCAGGGAGCTCAGAGTCCTTCCTCCACCTACTGTCAGGCAGTGAGGGACAGACCCACACAGCAGTCCTACATCAGGTCCTGCAAGGTGGACTGGAGCCTCTCCAGCGATTACAATCTCCAGATCTAGCAATTACATCACGGTGCTAATGAGAAAGCGCTTCTCGGTTCTTCCTACGGTGCTACTACGCCGGCGGTAAAGCCGCGGGCCAGAAACACAGTTTACAGAGCCATAAACAGCCCCACTAACGTCCGGGGCTCTTTGTGCAGAGCAGTAAATACTTCAGCTTGTTGTTTAAACAAAAGAAAGATTGGACCTTCTTTTTCTCGAAAGGGGCGTAAGGAAAGTGAATCCGATTTCAACGACGATCTCCACTCCTGCTCATCGTCAATCAGATTCAAGGTACAAATATTTAGGTTGGGTGAGCAGATGGCTTGGCAGACGCAGACGACAGAGTTCCCGGCCACCTTAAAGGAAACACTCAAGCCCGTTTACACCGCTTTACACGGGGAGGGAGCCGCGGGGGGGCTTCGGGGCTGCGCCCCAGCCTGGAGCCGCTCACCTGCGTGCCGCAGATGGGGTCCTCGCACAGGTACACGCCCGGGGACTGGCCGTCCTGCAGGCTGCCCGTGGCCACCTCCGCCAGCAGGTCCCGCAGGTTCTCTTCTTTGCCCCACACTTCCACGGCTGAGATCCGCACCGAGAACCGGGCTCCAGTCTTCTCCTTGCGTTCATTGATCAGCTTGAAGAGCCAAGAGATCGCACAGGGGATGATGCCAAGGTTCTGCATGGAATCGTCCTTGCCGATCATGGTGTAGGACTTCCCTGCCGGGGCGAGGCAAGGAAGGAACACAGTGTGAGCATGGGGGTGGGGGGATCGGGTGCATTCTAGGAAGTGCACCACGCCCCTCCCCCAGCCCCACTGCCCTGAAGTTGGGGCAAGGGAAGGAAGGAAAGGAAAAGGAGGGAAATATTGAGCCTTGATGGCCACAACAACAAAGGGCATTTCCTAGTATACTAGGGACAAAGAATGTGAGTGCCCAAACGGAGGACAGGATCTAAGCCCGGGCTGCACTGGAGGAGGGACCCAGACACCGCACACCATCCAGTTGCCGCCCTGATTTACACTCGGTGGGAGGGCAGAGATGCTTCATTTTATCACCACCCCACAGATTAAATCCACAGACTTGCACTTTATATCCTTCCTCAAGTTAAATGCGGTGTGTATTTTTATAGCAGGAGCAAATTCTATTAAAATCTGCATTGCTGCTTTGATCAGCAATCAAGAAAGCCAAAGGGAGCTGAAATGAGCTTACGGTCTCCACTTCAAACTGGCCCCCCTCACCACAAGGCCTTTGTGGGAACCTCTGCAGAGGGGCACTTCTGGAATGCCCCAGATTCCTAACTTCCCCAGCAGTAAGGTAAGGCTTGCTGAGCAGGTGGCCCCAGGCCAGGATTAAGAAGGGGGTCTAAGCATCCAAACCCTTGTCCAGGTGCTTCCCTGCCCTCCTTCTCCTTTCTCACTCGACACAGGCTGGAGGCTGGGGAGGGAGGCTGGCTGTCCTATGCTCTCCCCCAGACGGGTCCTGACCCAGCTCTGGGCTGCTCCTTTGGCTTGTCATGGGCTCCCTCCACCACCACGAATTCCAGAGCCCCTGCTCCCCGCTTGCCTCCTCCTGCTGGCTTTCTTGGTGTGCCCCTGGCCTGGACCAAGTGGGAATGACCCCATCCACCTCTTTCCTAGAAGCCTGGGTCTCCACTTAGGATGAAGGCTGTATTTCAAAAGCAGAGAGAGTAGGTGATTCTTCCACTGGGCCCCTAGAGGAGACAACCTTCCCTTTCATCTGCACTCTCCGGGGCGGGAACAGAAGACCAGACCCTGTGCCTGGGAATACACACTGCAGGAACAAGGAGATTTCTCACTGACCCAGCTTGGCATGGCCGAAACAGAACACACAGCCGTCTGCCCCGTTGACCACAGACTGGATCACCTCAGCCACAGTTCCCGCACACACTTCCGCCTGGCAGTTAAGAGAAGAGACATGCACAGTGAGTGGACATTAGCGACGGGAACGGGAGCCCCCTTCCCTGGGGCTCGGGTCCCAGGGTCATGGTCTTCTAGATGGGTCAGGCCATCATGCAGTTTGGGGTGCTCAAAACTCTCCAGGACCTCCGCCTCTTGCAAGCCCAAGCCTGACACACATGACTGGCAAACTACCCTTCTGCTAATGTATGGGGCATATCAGCTGCTATCTCTGCAGGCCGGGCAGGAACAGGCTGGCAGGGACACACGGTGCTTTCGTGGATCTCAGGCCCTTCCCTGATCTGCCCTTCAGGCCTCCTGGACAAGGCTTTTAAACTTCCCACTGGCCCTCTGCTACGTGAATCCTTCACTTACACTTACACACACACACACACACACACATACACACACATACACAGCATATGAAATGGACTAAGCTTATTCGTGGGAAAAAGATGATGTACCACTTCAGGAAAATGACCTTGGGAAACACTGTATCTCTAACAGAAGCAGGAGGGCTATGATCTACATCTGCTTTCTCTCCAACCTGCTTCCTCCTTCTTGATCCACGGCCTCTTCTTTTCAGAACCAGCCTTTTCTTTCTCTCTGTGCAGACTCAACATACGCTATCAAAGGCCACTTGTCAGGATGTCACAGCGGGGCTTCTTCAGCTGGCGCGTGGCTCAGCTCCCACGCGATATTCTAAATCCTGAGACAGTGACCAGGCTCTTGATGACTTTTTGCATTTCCCCATTAATAATATAGAGCTCCGCAAACCATGGGAACTCAGTGAATTCTGTGGCTGCACTGGGACATCTGAGAACTCTCTCTGGGCAGAAGGAGGACAAAATCACGCGCAGTATGGCGTCCCCACCAGAGTCAGAGCTCCAGGAATCCCTTGGAGGCATCAGAGCCACGTGCTCCCCGGGGCAAGGGAGAATCCGAGAGCTATGGCCTTGCCAGGAACGTGGCTGCAGGGGTGCGGTGGGCCTGAGTATCTGGAAATCGATTCTCTCTTCCAAACCCAAATCGAAAAACCACATTTCCACTCGTTCTCAATTATTCTCAATTAGTCGCCTCTGCAGCTCTGCTAGGGGCTCCTCCTGGGCTGGCTGGGTGGTGGGACGAGGCTGCCGTGGGGACCACGGGATCCGTTACCCGCCCCCCCCCCCAACCCACAACTCCCAGCAGCGAGAGCTGGAAGCCCCGAGATGGAGGCTGGAGAATCTTGATGGAATTTGTCACAGGTGACTCTGCAGCAGTGGCTGAATGAACTCCACTTTCTTTGGACATAAAGTGGGGTGGGGGTCAGGGGGCTGGGGGCCCAAGCTGACACAGACTGCACTAGACGCCAGGGAAGCAGGGGGGCAGTTTTGTATGTGGGCCAAACGGCCATCACTGAATCATCTGTGCAAAGGCCTGAGGACAGAGGAGACACAGGGCCGGCCCCACAGGTGTCCCCTTGCGGACTTCCTGTCCACCATCAGCGGAGAACAGAGTGGTCCGTGACCTGTCTGTCTCCTATTGTTAGGAGGCGTCCTGCTGCCCTTCACCTTGGGCCTCGAGAAACAGGAGACCTTCCCCAGCACAGAGCCACGAGGCAGGGCCAGGTCTGCAGGAAGCCGCTGCCCCTGCCCTCCTTCCTGCTCGGGACTGAATACTGTGCCCTTTTCCCCATTCCTAGGTTGAAACCCCACATCCAACATGATGGCGTTTGGAGGTGAAGCCTTTGGGGAGGTGACTCCATGCAGTGGAACCCTCCTGAGGGAGAGTAGTGTGCAGAGGAGAGGGGCCCCAGAGACGTCCCTTGGGCCATGGGAGAACACGGTAGGAGGGCAGCTATGAATCAGAAAGGGGCTCTTGCCGGACCCTGGATCTGCCAGCGCTTTGACCTGGGACTTCCCAGCCTCCAAAACTGTGAGAAATAAATTTCCCTTGCTGAGAAGCGTCCCAGTCTGTGCCGTGTGTTACGGCCGCCCAAGCAGACGAGCCCTTCCCAAAGCCACAGCCTCTGAGGTCTGCCCCAGAGGGGGCAGTGCACCTCTGCCCTAAGGAGGGCTCATGGGGCCGATGAGAAGCAAGCGCTGTTCTGGTCATTGCTGAGAGCTGATGTCTTGACAGACTGACAGAAGGCCAGGGTCCTCGTGGCCTGGGGCCTCACCAGCAGCTGCTGCCCAGTAAGCCACAGGGAGGATGGGAGAGCAGAGGCCTACTCTGTCCAGCTTCTTACGTCCTGCCTTGGAGGCTCAGAGGGAGCTCACCGCTGAGCTCACCCGCCCCAGGCTACACTGCTGGAAACCCGTCGGGTAGGATGGCAGGAGGGCATCTGAGCTCTGTTACCAAGTATGAAATATCAGCAAACATGAACAATAATAATGGCTCTTTTTTTCTGGAATAAACCTAAAACTCATTAATAGTCCACACTGAATTTAGGGTTTGCCTTGGGATGTTTCCAACTTGGGAAAATTGCTTGGGTGCCTGGGTGGCTCAGCTGCTTAAGCCACTGCCTTCGGCTCAGGTTGTGTTCCCAGAGTCCCAGGATCGAGTCCTGCATCAGGCTCCCAGCTCCGCGGGGAGTCTGCTTCTCCCTCTGACCCTCTCCCCTCTCATGCTGTCGCTCACTCTTAAATAAATAATAAATAAAATCTTTAAAAAAGTTTTTTAACTGTGTTCATTAAATGATTCATGGGCCATTTATTAGACACAACATCGGAGCTGGACGAGTGAGCCCATGGGGTGGCGGAACACACACAGAATGTAATAAAGAGAGAAACGACTGGATTCTGGCCCGTAAAGTGTTTTGTCTTCTCCTGGTAAAAGTTTTTGGGGAAGCCACCTGCTCCACTTGTGAATGAAGAGAGCCTATGCTGTGCGCTGCATGTCTGTGGGATGCTGCCGTGGCCCGAGCGAGCACGTCTGCAGCCCAGGCTCAGAGGAAGCACGGAGAATATTCACAGGAGCTGTTCACACCCTGTCTTTGCGTTCTGCTACAGGCATAAGTTACCTCGATGCACCCCATTTTGTATAAATCTTGGGAAGTGCTGGAAATTTGCCCGGAAGGTGCAGCTGTTGGAGGCCAACGTGCCAGCAAGTAGGTCACTGTGTGCTTCTAACCTGGGTTACGGGTCTACGAGGAGTTTCCATCGCGCCAGCTCATCGCAGATGAATCGCACCAGATGGTGCAACTGAATCTTCCAGTGGACACCTGTTCTCACTGGGATGGGCTCCAGGAGCTCTGGTCGAGGAATCTTGGCACCCCGAGCCCCCAAGAAGCCTCCAAGTTGTCGTCATCGCGGTATGGCCACAATTCCCCACCTGTGTGTGTGCCCCCTGCAATGTGAGTCTGCACCTCCTCCACTTAAGAGGCGGGGTCTCTTTCCGCCCCTCAACCCTGAGTCAGTAGAATGCAGCAGAAATGATGTGCTCTCAACACAGAGCCTACGTCTCAAGATGCTTGTATCCGCGGATCCTGCCGGTGCCCTGGGAGCAAGCCTGAGACAGCCCGCTGGTTCATGAGACACAGCGTGGGTTCTAGAGCCCAAAGCCAGCCAGTCCTCAAGGGGATGGCATCCAGCCAAGACTGCGATACACATGTGAGCTGAGCTAGGAAAGAAGAATGCTCGGCCGCATTCACGAGGACTAAGAAATGCTTATTGTTGTAAGCGACTGAATTTTAGGGCTCGTGATGCAGCACTAAGTGATACAAGAGCTCTCCTTACGCTCTCTTCTTCCCTTCCACTACACTGCTCGGATGTGGGGCCACCGGCACATCAGCCTGAGCTTCTCGGCCTCTCACTTGCCCTACAGCCCTGCCTAACTCCAACCCAACTCTTGGACACCCCCCCACCCCCGGAAGCCCAGGCAGGACTGCTGTCCTCATGGACCATGGCCACCACCACCTCCAGGCACTTCTGCCTTCTATCTCCCTGCTTGTGTAAGTCATCGGCTGACTGGCTCCCTCTTCCTTCTCTCTCTGTTTTGTTGAGATCCTGGCACAGGGATCCTGCCCAAAGTCAGACACCAGTAATTCAAAAGGACTGAGCTACTCAGCGGAGCCCTGACTGGTTTCCAGAAGTTGTAGGGGTTGAAGAACGCATCCGAGCGCTCTGGGAGACACCCTCCCAGCTCACAGGCCCTCAAGGACAGTCAAAGCGTCTCGAAACCAATCAACATGGGAAGGGCAACACCCACCTGAGAAGCATCTTGTGGAAAAACAGCATCAAAGGCGAACATCTTAGGAGGAACCTGGTTGCCTCTCTTTTGGAAGACATTTTGACCCCCACAGGTCAGGGGGTCGTACAGGGTGATCTGCTTCTTCCGTGGGTCTACCTTTAAGAAGGAGCTGGATTCCGAGGTGTCGCGAGCCAGCGTGGAACTAATGCGAAGCATGACTTTCACCTGCCAAGAGACAAAGGCAGGAAAGGACCTGTCGTGAGATGGCTGGATACTTCTGCAAGGGGCCGCTTCGTGGATTCTGGGGATGGAAGCGTACGTGGTGGCAGGGAACCTGCTGGTACATGATGATGAGGGTCAAGGGAAAACTTATTTATAGCTACCAGGTGGAATATTTTGAGACATCCGCTGCTTTATTGCAGAAATGGCACATCACGTTGTCTTGTTTTTAATATAAATTGAAAACCATATTCTGGTGGCCCAGTTAGAGAGATGAAAAGGGAATCTGGACGGCCGAGGTCTCAGGGGCTAGTGTAGTTCCCTTGAAGAGAACTCGCAGATCAATAACCCAGGGACATAAAAGTTAGCCCCATAATTTACTCCTGGCCTCTGCGCATCAGGACTCTCCGAGACAGAAACCCAAGTGATTAGTGTCATCATTAAGGGCTGGAGAAATGGCCTGTTTTTAATGGCCAGTGTTTGAAATGTGTTCCAAGGAGCAACAGTGATAAAAGATTTGTTTGGAACATGTTATTTGGGATCCCATTAAGTGAGTGCATAGTTGTCATTTTAGGGAATGAAAACACGTCTCGACGGGAACAGGGCAGCATAGCTAAGCCACCTCCCAAGTCATGGACTGCGGACAGACAAGACGACGACTGTCCGATCCACCCCTGCGGCCACGTGGAGTTTGTGCAGACATAAACGGCCTGCCTGGGAGCCTGACGGTGCACAGAAGTCAGCCTGAAGCCCCCCCGCCCCCACATACACACATGCACACGCGCACACACATGCACACGCATCTCTGTGGGCACAAGTCATGGGGACCTGGACAGCATTTGCTCCCTTCTTGGTCTTTGTTACCATGTTGCTGGTTCAGTCCAAGTGTGTCGAGCACCTGCTGTGTGCCAGCCCCTGGGCTAGGTAGGCGACACACACAGAGAGATGGACGGACAGACAGGTGACTTTCCTCATACCACGTGGCAAGCCGTGTAGCCACATATAGTTCTTTCTAAGCTCCTCTCTCTCTGTCTTGCCTTCCTCATCAGGTCAATTGACAGGGCTGATGCCATGTCAGTCGTGGAGCTTTGGGAACAGGGGTTGTGAATTTTTATACGAAATGTTTCGAACACGCAGAAATGCTCAGGAAATAATCTGGAGTGAAGGCATCTTTCTGCTTGTCCATCCTCTGTCTCTTTCCCCAGATCTAGGGGCCTGGTGTCATGGTAGGAGCCCATGGCTGGGATGAGGTCACCCTCTCCAGGTCCCAATGCCGGTTCTCCCACCAGGAGGTCTGAGATGATTCCTGCATTTCGGGGGGGGGGGGGGGCGGGTCCTGTTGTGTGTGTGGGCTGTGCTGTTATCTACAGAATAACCAACAACAGGTGAAGCCCCGCCCCATCTGTCCAGATTTTACAGATGAGGGAACAGGTGCTTTTGTTTTTTAGAATTATTATTCATTTATTTACAGAGAGAGAGAGAGAAAGGGCACAAGCAGGGAGAGCAGCAGGAAGAGGCAGAGGGAGAAAGCAGGCTCCCCGTCAAGCAAGGTGCCCAATGTGGGGATCGATCCCAGGACCCTAGGATCATGACCTGAGTCAAAGGCAGACGCTTAATGACTGAGCCACCCGGGTGTGCCAGGAACAGGTGTTTTGAACTTGCCCTCCATCCCTGAAAATGTAGGTGGTAAGGCTGGGCTCTGTTCCCACCTCTGACGCCAAAGCCCATAGTTTGTCCATCACGGCCACCATCGCCTCCCCTATGTGGGCCAGCCTCTCAGAGCCTCAGTGTTCTCACCTATATAATGGGGACAGTGAGGCCTAGCTCATGGGACTGTGGGGAGAATGAAATGAATTGACATGTGAAGGACTGAGCCCAAGGTGGGGGCTTGATTCCTTCTCCTCCTCCCTCCCTCACACCCGCCTCCCTGTGAATGGTGACATCCTCGCATTCTCTCATTACAGTGTTCACGATGAGGTTTTAGAACCCCTTGCCCTGGATGCTGGGTACCATAAGTCACACACATGATGCCACGGCAGGGGGCAGCACTGTGGATAGCATCTAGTATCAGGCACTGGTCCTCCCAGGCTCCTGCTAGTAAAACAGTCGCTGCACAGGGCGCCTGGGTGGCTCAGTTGGTTAAGCCACTGCCTTTAGCTCAGGTCATGATCCCGGACTCCCGGGATCGAGTCCCGCTTCAGGCTCCCTGCTCCGTGGGGAGTCTGCTTCTCCCGCTGACATTCTCCCCTCTCACGCTCTCTGACACTCTCTCTCTATAAAATAAATAAAATCCTTTAAAAAAATTAAGAAAAAAAACAGTCACTGCATATATGACCATAAAGCCTCCCATCTGTCTACCTTCCGTTCTGGCAATTTTCTTGTTCACCATGAATTTCTCTGATCTTATTTCAGTTCCATTCATTCCTACAGCCCTGCTCCCCCCCCGCCCCCCGGTGATGCAGGTGTGCTGAGGGCACGTATTCAGATCATAACTTTCAGTGGGTGTCTGGGTGCCTCCAGATGTTCTGTAAGCAAATCCCCTCGCCCGACCGCTGAGTGTACAAGTCAAGGATGAGGCCATGCCAAGCAGGTTGGAGTCACATGGCCCGTTTCTGTGTCACAATTCCACATGTAATTTCTGGGTAACTAGAGGGGCTGAGTGTCAAATACGAGCTAAGCCAGACCAGGATCTGTGAAGAGAAGCAGGAGAGAAGGGGCTGAATTGGGGAGTCACTTGCCCGGGGAAATGCTCCTACACCCTAATGAAGTTCCAAGCCTGCACTTAACATTTCTGGGGACAGGTTGAAGATTGTGGCCACTGGCCCTTTCCACACCCCTGAACTTGGGGTAGGGGAGGTGGGGAAATGCTACCCTCATTCTTTCCTTTGCAATTCATTTCAACAAAGAGATATTTTTTCCCCCTTAAAGGAAGGAAATGGGGTATTTCTGCTTGACTTTCTTGGTGTCATTATCCCTTCCGCCCAGCACTCCACCTCCTGCTCAGTCCTTTGTAATCAAGTGCTTCGCAGATACCACTCTCCAGCAGACCATGCCCCGGACTTCTTGCCAGGAGCTCTCACTCGGGGGCAGACGCTGGTGGGTCCCTGGCATCACCGGCTCCAGCCCGTCCTCGCCCGGCGGCTCTGGGGAGTGGAGAGGATCTCCGCACTTGGGAATGTGCCTGCCCTTCTCCCGGCTCTCAGGGCACAGGGGACTATCTCTGATCCCAGTCCCAAAGGCAGAAATGGCAGAATGAGACCCAGAAAGCCGGGCACAGTCTGAGTGGGCTGAAGGGGACCTCACACCTGTGTTCAGATGATGGGAGACTGGCGCTTCCTTACCCAAGCCCTCAAGGGTCAAAGCCCCGCTTGGCTTCATTTATGTGATTGCTCAGCGGACAGTAGAGTGAGCTGGCACTTGGGACGGCTGTGGCCTCTGTGTCCTGATCATTCATCACAGGAGCACCTCCCCTGGACGGCATGAGGGGCTCAGGGAGGCTCTGTGAGAGACCGGTCGGGAGAGATGGAGTGTGTGCCCGAGCTGCGCTGACACTCCGTGGGAGCGGGAGCCAAGGCGGCCGCCCCACGGTCTTCTGGGCACTCGTGAGGGGTGGGCCTTACAGACGCTCACGAGCACAAATGTCCCCGTCTGTCCTGAGTCACTAGGTACAAGGATATGGTGCTCACCTGGGGGTCTCCTCATTGCCCACCTGTGGACCCAGAAGGAGGCTTTCATCAGACACTAAGGCAAAGGAAGGTTTTGGGCAAATGTGACCTTTGGGTGGCTCTCTCACCACCCAAAGAAGACTCGAGGGTGAGGAGGAGTTGGTTTAAACTCCTTTGTGGGTCCCCGCTGTGAAGACCCTCAACAGACACACCAGGACAGGTGAGAGGCAGTGGCAGGTCCCCGAGCCACGTCCCAGCCACAGCAAATGCTCAAGGCAGGCATGGCAGTGGGAACACACGGTCCCTCCCCCCCAGCAAGGCGGGAGGAATGAGTCAGGGTCAAGTCCAATCCACCTGACAAGGAACACCACTTGGCATCATTTCTGTCTCGATCCCAGAGTATCACAGTTATCTTTAAAACTTCTATATCTAGTCCTATGTTCCAAACACACGTCTAGACATGCTTCAAGGCCAATCAGAGGCCAAAGTCATAGGTTCACCAAAATCCACCAACAAGAAGAGTGAGAAAAATGAACACGTGGGATTATCGGCGGGAGTCTAGAATGAAGGACTCGGCCAATGAGATGGAAAGGCCAAAGTGAAGAGCCTGTGGGCATCCCCTGAGCCTCTCCAGGATCCCGCATCCCTCGTGCTGGACCGGCGCCCATGGTGGGGAGACTAGGGTTCCTCGGGATGAATGTAAGCCACGGAAATATGACCTTGCCTGCGTCTGACAAGAGAAAGCCAGAGTTCGGGTGGAAAGCAGAGTTGGCGTCTGGGGTAGACAGCACTGTTGCTGGGCTCAGTGCACACCAGGATGCCTTCCCTGGTTTCCACGTATTTTCTGATGGGGTTCAGCTCTTGAGGGACAAATGATGGACAACAGAAGGGTCCACTCCCTATCACGAGCCTAGCTCCTTTCGTACAAGTTCCAGGTGTGACAAGCACCACAGTGAATGAGGAGCCAGAAGCCTGAGTTCTAATCCAGATGTCGCCACCACGGAGTGGCCATGTGACCTCAGGCGTGGGCTTTGGTATCATTATCCCTAAAATGGGCCTGTTGTGCTGCCTCCCACCCCCTGGAGGACAGTTGAGAAGCCTCCAAATGCAAAATATTATTTGCAAAAGAAAGAAAGAATGCATATTCCTCAAATCAGCAAGTAGAAATAGAATTTTTTTTAAAGATTTTATTTATTTATTTGACGGAGAGAAACACAGCTACAGAGGGAACATAAGCAGGGGGAGTGAGAGAGGGAGAGGCAGGCCTCCTGCCGAGCAGGGAGCCCCGATGCAAGGGCTTGATCCTGACTCCGGGATCATGACCTGAGCCGAAGGCAGATGCCCAATGCCTGAGTCACCCAGGCGCTCCAGAAAATAGACTTTTCTCTATCAGATTAATCATATCAGGAGACTTTCTACTAGCCTCAATTTTTAAAGATGTGTTTTGTTTTCTTTCAGAAAGAGAGAGAGCAGGGGGCAGGGGCAGAGGGAGAGGGAAAGACTTAAGCAGACTCCACACTGAGCACAGAGCCCGATTAGGGCTCGATCTCACCACTCTGTGATCAGGACCTGAGCTGAAACCAAGAGGAGGACACTTAACCGACTGTGCCACCCAGGCACCCTAGGCTTAATTTTATAAATTAAAGCAAAAAATTCTTTTATGAGCACACACATACATAATGACATGAGAGATGAGATCAAATTATTTTCCTACCCTGCCCCCACAACAAATTAAAGACTATTGGTCTATTTACAACTTTTGCAAAGGTAAGTGATCCCTGTTAAAAATTTAATCTGGACAGCTAAGATCTAGATGTGGTGTTGTCCTTATTTCATTCATTTCTTTTCTGTCTTGAGAAATGAGCTGGATGTGCTCATGTTGTCATCTTACGGCACGTTAATCCCTTCTGGAAGATTCTCTAGACATTCCAAGTGAGATGATGGGAGGGATGGGAGTCGTAAACGGTGTGTTCTCAGTATGCGTTCTTCTTAGCACACTCGCTCTTCTGATCTACGCAAAATTCAGCAACCTTCCATGTCCTTCCAAGCTTAGGGCATTCTGTCAAAACTAGCATAAAAGATTCTGATGAAGGGCCGATTTCTGAAACCCACCACGAGGGACGAAGGGTGCAGTCTTCCAGCTATTATTTAAAGAGCATTTTCCTCTTTATAACCTTATTCTCTTGCTAACCCACCTCTCACATGTTGACCCCTATTCCTATGACTTTCCTTTCCCCTTTGATTCACTCAACATGCCTACTTGACCTGACAGATAACAGAGAGGCAAAGAGCTTCCATAAAAGAGCAAATTAGAGCTGGGCTTTACAAAAAGGGAAAGTTTAAATACTTCTCTGGTAAAACGTTTAGAAAGAGGCCGCCTGGGTGGCTCAGTTGGTTAAGCATCTGCCTTCAGCTCAGGTCATGATCCCAGGGTCCAAGGATCCAGTCCCGCATCGGGCTCCCTACTCGGCGGGACATCTGCTTTTCCCTCCGCCTGCTGCTCTCCCTGATTGTGCTCTCTCTCTCTTACTCTCACTCTATCTCAAATAAATAAATATAAATCTTTTTAAAAAAATGTTTAGAAAGAATCTGAAATTGCTCTTTCTGAAAGCAGATGTTGATTTCAAGCAACTGAAAGGCTCCAGAAGTTTCTTGGGAGGCCGTGGGAGTCATGTGTCAGACAGCAGTGGTGTTGAAAGTCTCGAATGACCCTCATCCCGGGGTCTGTGCTCCCTAAGTTTACAGAGGGAGCCTTTATTCAGAGCTGACAGGGCTGGGTTCCATGAAGGTAGAGTCAGCTTACAGAACTACAGGTATTCTAACCACAGCTCAGTTGTCATTTACGAGACAAAGCCAAATCGGACTGTATTTCTTTGATCAACAACAACAATCATCCTCCATGATCTGGTCAAGGTTCATGGGGCTATTCCTCTTCTCCCCTGGAGAAGGTCCAGAGCAATAGGGCCTAGTGCTGAGTTTGGGGGGCGGGGGAGGAGGGCAGACTCCAGGAGGCTGAGTGCCCCGGCTCTACCGCCTGACCTATTCGGGGGGAGTGCCTACGCTGTGTCAACAAACTCAATCACACTATCACTCACTTAGCACCTGCCATCAGCACTGTGCTGTAACTTCTTCACAAATGTTACAAATTTTATATTTACAGATGGTTTTCCTCTGGTCTTATTTGGATTCCCTGCAACAGCTTTATTGGAGAAATGTTAATATGATTATTACAAGCATCATCCTTATTTTAGGACTGAGGTGGCTTGGGTAACCAGGTGCTGGGCACTTCGGTGACTTGCCCAAAGCCAGCGGCCCGCTGAGCATCCGGGGTCGGATGCAGCTGGAGGAGGAGCCGGTCCTCCCACCAAACCCCGCAGGGCTCGAACCTGCTCAGCCGGGCTGGGCAGGAGCTGGACCACCTTCAAGAGAAGATGCCTGCCCTGGACGGCTGGCTTCTCAGGGGGGCCGGTGGGCGAGCGCACATGCTGTCAGACAGCAAATAGTGAGCAATGATGCCATCGGGGGGGGTGGGGTGGGGAGAGGGGACAGGTTTACATTATTAAAAGCCAGGCTGGGAAAGGTGACAAGTGGTGGCACAAGAAAGCTAAGTGTGAGACCAGAAAATGAAGCCCCGTAATGAGATGTGCTCACTAAGGAAGTGCTTAGGGGATGGAGGAGGAGGAGGAGGGAAGCCCTCAAGCTCCTGGCTAGAGATCTGTCAGCGGCAGCCCCCACAAGCCCAGCAGGGAATGCAGCTTGGAGAGGAGTCTGCAAATGGGGAAGGATCTGTCCCCAGAGAGACAAGAGGCACTGCTCCCGGGCCTGGCAGCCTCTGGGGGAGCAAGGTCCCTCACACCAATTAGCAAGCTGCGGGGAGATTGGGCCAGGCTGGGAGGACGGAGACAGGCATATTTCAGGGGCTGGGCTGAAAGCAGGGACTGAACGCTGACAGTGTGTGCCCAAGAGGCCCCATCTCTTAGCCAGCATCTCTGGGAACGTTTTTTAGATGGATGAGCTGGTTTAGAAACACATCCAAAGACACCGTCCTTCTTGGGTCCAGAGCGACGGGGGCTATGGGGTTCTGAGGAGAGCTCGAAGGTGAGCAGCTCCAAGGTTAAGGAGACCCGCTGTGGGCACGTCCTTCATACGACCACGTGGAGCCAGGCCTGGAGGCCGAGAGGCAGGCTGCCTGGGTCTAAGCTCCGGCTTCGCTGTTCACGGGTGTGTATCTATGCACAGGCGACTTAACCTCCCGTGTGCTGCATCTAGAAATTCGTCCCAAGAACAGCTCGCTCCCAGCAGGCT
Source organism: Spilogale gracilis (assembly GCA_004023965.1). Taxonomy (NCBI): domain Eukaryota; kingdom Metazoa; phylum Chordata; class Mammalia; order Carnivora; family Mephitidae; genus Spilogale; species Spilogale gracilis. Next base: position 86,673 of record PITA01001638.1, on the reverse strand, counting down.
TGTCGTGCTCGTAAAAAGAGCAGAGGCTATAGGACCTACAACTGTGCTTGCTACATAATGAGTGTTCAATAAACACGAGCGGTTAGGAGTGTAAAATGACATACTATGTGATCGTATATTAATATGATAAAGTTTTGGTAGTTTACACATTTACAATGTACATTTAAAAATTACGATTGTGGAAGAGGTGAGTCTGCTTGGAAAGATCATGAGCTTTGAAGTCCGATGCCAGATCTTTCTAGCTGTGCGACCATGAACATATTATTTGAACATAGTTTTCTCACCAGCATAGGGGATAATAACCATTATCTGGAAGGATTTACATGAGTATTAGGCAGATAATCGTATTCCGCACTTGGCGTAAAGTGTCTCTAGAATGAAGACTGTTGGAGTGAACCCAGGTTCATGGCAGTGCCGAGAGCTCATGCCCTCAGGAGCCTCACCCAAAGTCATGGCTCTCAGCAATTCCTTCCACCACCCTTGACCTAGGTGTTCTGGAGACCTAGTCCCGAGACCCTTCCTGGTTTATGCTGCACACGTGAGAGGCCTGGAGAGCGAAAGTGTCGTCCCGCCATGCAGACATGCCCCAGGACCCTTCAATTCTTACACATCCAAGGCGAAGTTCGCGATGCCAGTTTCCACCCACTCTGTCTTTCACCTGAGTTTCGGCAAACCCTGGGTAAGTGACAACTGGAGATCTTTCTGAATATTGGGCAGGAATATTGTTGTGGTTAGCTTGTGTTTTTTGCGGTTATTTTATCTTTTGAAACACCCATTCAAGAGACAAAATGGACTTTTGGAGCAAAGCAGCCGTGGACACGCCTTACGTTAGAAACCCTTCCGGGGCACTCTGCTTGGCACTTACTGTTAGTAAGGGCCATTTACCGCTAAAGCTCACTTGTGTGTTACGGCTGCAAAGCTAACTAGCAGGTCTGTCGTTCAAGAGCAAACACCTGGGGGTGCTGACCCCGTCTGTCACCAGGGGGCTGCTATCCGGCTTTGTGAACAACAGGACTGAGGGAATGCTGCTTTCCTTTTTTGCGGCCCACTTGATTATAAATAGGAAAACCTCGGCAAGTTAATCTGACCCTTGATGTCGTGCCTTTTGCATCTCGCTGTGAGGTCCTCGCAACCCCAGGGAATTCACCACTCCACTGCCTCCTGCCTTGGACCCAGGGAACTAACACCTGGAACTCGGAGAAGAAGTCAAGTAACCCAGCTAGTGACCATCTAGAAATCCCAGCTCCAGAGAGACCACAGAACTTGGCATGGCACCATAAGAAACCACCTGGTTATCCAAAATGCAAAGGCAGGAGCCATGATCATCTCGTAACTCGGCATATGTCTTTCTGGCATTCATCACTGAAGACGCTTTTCTGTAGAAAGCTGTCATCTAGGAAGCCTGTGTCTGCTGGCTCCCAGGTTCGTGATACGTGCCCCTCCCACAAGATGATAATCTTGCTCATGGTAGGAACACACAAGGATGACACCTGAACCAAGCCTCGGAGGATTGGCTTAGCCCAGGTTCTCAGAGCTTCCCGGGGACAGGCGTCAGGTGAGCCAGATGGGAAAGAAGCCCTCGGTTCAGCAGTAATGCTTCTCCTACCCAGAGTGCTTGCCTGGTGGTGGGAGAGAAGGCGTCCTTCTTGGGGCATCCTTCTCAGTAAGTTTTAGAGATTTTCATACTCCTTCAATAAGAAAGAGTAAGAGAGTTCTATAAAACCAGCACTAGCCACAATTACCCCCAATTCTTTCCCTGTCCATTCGTCCCTCTGAGGGCATCGGTGCCATACACCCGGTATGAAACTACACACTGGGCTGGGAGCCCGGGCCAGGCTGGGAGGAAGAGAGGGACAGGGACAGGGTGAGAACAGGGAGGCACAGCCAGGTCCCCCTGCAAGGCCATCACTGGGTCTGGTGTCACCACCTTGCTGGAAGGACTCATGGCACAGGAGAAACGTGGACAGCCCAGGGGGTGAAATCTAGCGGGGGTCAACGCGAACAAGGCGCTCGTGCCCGCTCTGGCCAGAGCTGAGCCATGGACTGCCTCGAGATCCCCCTGCCCAGCCCTGCTGCTTGGCGGAGAAGCCCTTGCCCGCAGCAGGACAAGTTCAAAGCAGGACAGGAAACTCTAATAACAAGGATTATTTGGAGAGCACGTTTTCTCTTTATCTTCTTTTATATGTGTGTGCTTAGAGAATGGGAGGGAGGTCAGGGAGGCAAGTGCTGAGGAAACATTTGCTATTTACCTAACTGTACTCAGCTCCAGCCAGCATATGGTCGGGATTGAAAAAACAACACAACAAATTAAGTCATGTACCCATATTGCAAGAATGACGACAAAGCTGGGGTCCGGGAGGGTGGCCTCCATACCTTCTGGGGCCAGGGGCTTTGGCAACCTCTAATGAAAGGCACCTGATCAATTAGGGGGGCTCTAGCATTTGAGAATTTAAAAGCCTTCCTAATACGTTCTACCTGAAGGAAATGTCAGAAGCATTTAGCATGCCCCGGGAGGGACAGTTTATACCTACAGCTTGCCACACCACGGAAGCTGACTTTGCTGAGGTCCCAACAATACCCTCAATGGGCCCTTTTATATCGTATGGAATCAGCTCTCCTCCAAGACCAGGATCCAGCCGGAGGCTCCATCATGACTCAGCAGAATGACTTGGAGGTGTCCCCATCACGCAGCTTTGATCCCGGGACCCAGCTTCCAGAGGGCTGTCTTATCTTGCCTTCCAGAGGAACCTGCAAACTGGCCCTCTTGATATTTAGAAAGAGCCTGAGCTGTTGTCCCTTCATCAGATCAGGGAGTACTGTTCATCTGGTTAGGACGAAGAACCTCAGACTAGAAGAAATTTGCTCAAGAGACAGACTCATCAGAGCAAGGTCAGTGTTACCCCGCCTCCTGGCCACCCCCAGACAAGTCTGGTGCCTAAGCATCTGGTCAGGAAGCAGTGGGAGGCCCCATCAACCCATTCCTTCATTCCTCCAGCATCTGCTGAGTAAGGACCTCTTAACCCGGACCAGGCACCGTCCAGGACTCTGGGGTTATAAAGAGCTCAAAAACCAGTTGTGTCTTCAGGGGGCTTCTGGTGTGTTGGGGAGAAGGGAAAAGAGAACAGAGTGGTACAGAACGGCTCCCAATGGGGCAGGAGGCATTTCCACCTGGGGCGCAGCCAGCCAAGTTTTCCTGCAGGGGATCATCAGCGAGGCTTGGAAGAAGAGCCGGTGTGTGAGCAGGGCACCCAAGACAGGGCTTGGGGACGCCAGGCAGAGGGAGTGTGTGGGCAAATGCAAGTAGTGAAGGGCTGATGAGTAGCCACAGGGCTCTGAGTCAGATTTCTTAGGTTCTCTGTGCCTCAGTTTCTTTATCTGTTAAATAGAGATGGTAACAGTGCCTACACGTCATGGGGGTTGTCATGAGGATGACACGGGAAATGGTGTACGGCACACAGTGAGGGCTCGGTGAGTGCTGTCTTAAAACGATTTTACTCTGACGGTAGTTCAGGGTGGGCATGGTGGAGGCTGGGTAAGACACCGGCTGGCAAAAGCACATGGCTATCAGATGCAGACAGACTTTTTGCCAAACTAAGCACTGTATTTAACCTGGACAATGGGGAGCCATGGAAGGATGGAGAGTGAGACTAGCAGGAGGTCCCTACTGCTCTGTAGTAAAGTTCCAGAGGCCACGATTTCTCCATCTGAAAAGCCCTCCAGCAGCCTTCCAGTCTGGGCTGTTACGGAGATAAGGGACAAAACGCTCATGTAACTTGCACTTTTCGAATCACGCAGCATTCAAAATGGGCCAACGATTTTGTGAGTGAGTCTCTGGCGGGGACTGGGTGGAAGACCCATAACCGTGCAATTAGGAGCCTGCTGTATGCCTCTGCACTTGGTGTTGGCAGCGGCCCCGTAACTTGACCAGGAGAATAATGACTCAGTCAAGCAACAAATAAATGTTTATTAAAATGCCAGTGAGCAGGGCACTTGCCGCACCTAGGGAAGCCAGTGTGCCAAAAATTTGCATTCAAGGAGAGAACCAAAGACAGATGTGTTTCAGGACTCTCAAGAAGAGAGAACGCTGTCCTACAGGAGTGTGCCTAAGCCCACGGGACCCGGAGCAGACCGTGTTGGGGTGGCCAGGGGCCTGCCCGGTGCAGAAATGTCTCTTTGCTCTGCAGCAGAGCACAAAGAGCAGCGTTGGCCCCTCTTCTCTCAGGATCGAGTATCAGCTCACCCACTGGACGTTGTCCTTTCCTGCGTCTGGGTCAGCCCCGTGCGCAGTGATGGGGCGCCTAACGCGTAAGGGAAACAGCACAGGTCCTTACTTTGTGAACTTTTATGAGGCAACTGGCCACTTGTTGTGGTCTCTCCAGGCACATTTTTGAAGTGACGACAGCTGAGCGCATGTCCCCAGCCACTGACCTTACATGAGCACGCGAAGGGAAGCGTGTGTTGTCTTACTGAAGAGCAGCACACCACCCGAATCGGAAGGTCTGGTTTAGACACAGACCAGGGTGGGGGGCCTCCCAGAGTCGCTCGCAGAGTCAGCACCTCTAACCAGACCCTGCTGATTCTGTTGCTGTGGGCATCACACTCAAAGAACCTTGGTTCCATCGGTACGTTGGCAAAGCTTTCCCTCAGATTCCGTCGGGTGTCCAAAACACAGCTGGTGAGACTGTTACATTCTGGGGAAATGACAGTCTTCTTAATTTTCAAAGGTTCTGGTAGCTAACGCAAGACTGTCTCGGTGTTGTCAAAACGGAAGTGGCTCTGACTCCACTCCGCAGGCGACTGCAGGAAACCTCTCGAGCTCTAAAGTAAGCAAGCGTCGTCGACCTTAGTAAGGATCACTGGGTCAAAGTGCTCCTCTTTGGAAAGTAGCCCAAATCTTGAATCTGCACTTCTTTGGCTCTGCAGCTCTCCCTGGCCCCCTCAACTTTTATTACTCATATGGAAACATAGACTTCCCACAATAGAATCCAAACCAACCCCTCCTTTACGTTCATTTCTGTCTCTCTTCCTTCAAAGAAATGATCATTTAGGATCATATAAAAATCATACTTCTTATGAAATCAACATTAAAGGAAATCAACAATCGTTCCAAGACCACCGTTCCTCCTAGAGAACACCGTCCCAGCTCAGCAACGCTGTGTGCACACGTGTGTGTGAGTGTGCAAATGGGAGCGCGTTTGAGAATAACGTTTGACACCTTCATTTACAACTTCTAGAATCAATCAGCATTTATGGTCCTGGAGTAGAATGGTCCATATGAGAAAATGGTCAATATTTATTTTGTGTGTAAAACAGTTATTACGACTCAAAAACCTAGGGGCATTTCACCAGGGAAGGATCCTCTCTGCTTCTAGGTCACAGTTCATCCAGAACAATGTTCGAATGTGATGGAAGTATTTCAGAATAAACCAGGCACTGAAAACACGTAACACCTGCTGGGTAGGGCAGAGGACATGCTAACTGTGCTTTGTTGTGGAGGTGAACACTCAGGACCTTCTAGCTAGTGGGAATGATGATGTAACCCAGATCCATTCTGAAGCCCATTTAGCAACCAGAAGATCTTATTCTGATACTGTCCACCTCTAACACAGTCCAGATGGCCAAGGGGCCCTCTGGTAGCTTCAGGGGAGCTCTAGAGAACTCCACTCAGAGGGAACTCATTTAATAAACACTCAGGCATGATAAGAAACATTCACCTACCAAAATGGAGTAAATGAGATGGTAATCAGTCTCCCCTTGGAGGCTGAGTTTAGGGCAAGGGGGTCTGGGTGGAACATGGTGGCAGTAAGTCTCTGGGGAAAAACTCCTTTTCAAATCTGTAAGATTTTGAGTGCCTGGGAGGACAGCCCGACTCCTAGTTATCCTCACATCCCCAGGGATGCTGATAGTGCCTTTCACTCAGCTCAAGCTCAATTTTGTGGCCAGTGAGGTTTCAGTCTGGGGGCTGGAAAGGAGAGATGGAAGCATCCAGATGTGGGATTTTCCCTGGGAGGGTTCTGGATGAGGGCACCAAAGGAAATGCAAGGGGATATGAAGGAAAAGAAAGGGGCACTCTAAAAATGATCATGACAAATGAGGTCAGGGGCGGGAAAGGTCTTCAAAGCCACCCACCCAGATGGTAAACTCATCCTTCTTGTATTTTTAGTGGGTGGACAGGAGGTGGGAGTTGTGCTGACTGGTGGTGCAGGGGCTCTATCTGAATTTAGAGACAGAAAGAGGTAGAAATACTCTGACCGCTGGTTTTTCCATGTCAGTTTCTGGGGAATGGATGGTAGAAATTCCCATCAACCCTATGCTCAATGTGAGCCCTTTACATGTGGTTCCAATTCAGTAAGCATCTCTTGAGGGCTTACCTGTGCTCTGCGCCAGCCTCCCAGCTACCCCATATGGTCGGCCTTTCTTACCGATTGAAATGGCCTCGCTAAGGTCTCAGAGGAGGTAAGTAGCAGACGCAGGACTCAAACTCAGCTCTGGCTACAGGTTGTGTATCTTTTCTTCTACCCCAACTGCCTACCCAGGGAGACAAGGCAGAAGGGCAAATGCTAACCCTTTGGATCAAGCCCCACCTATTGCATTTAAATCATACACAAAACAGACTCCACACTGAGTATATTTACGGTTGCCTTGACAAGTTTTATGGGACTCCCTGAAGCCATTTTTTTCGTGGTGTTGCTGTTGTTCGGCAGGCTGAAACGTTTCTCCGCACTTCCAAGAAAGCACAGACTATGATTAAGTACATTAAGGGGCTTTTAAACTTAGATTAATGGCCTGATAAGTTGTATAACAACTCAAAATTGTGTAAATTTGTATTCGGGGATTTTCTAAAATTATAACTCACTGACTCTATAGATTGTAATAAGTCCTTTGAAACTTTTCTGCTCTGTGATTCAAATCTTTACCATGTAGTTTATTGACAGGCTTGATGGATACAATGATAGTTGGTGGGCACAAGCTAAAGTCACAGCTTGTGTAGTCTCCCCTTAGGAGGACCCGCTCGTCACTCAGCAAATGTGCGGGGCAGACCGCTAGGACGGAACCCCTGGTCAGCCATCTTGCCAATGGAAGTAGGTGAAGGCAAGAGATTGGATGGTTCCCAGAAAACCTATCCCATTCTTTAACACACACACACGTCTGTCTATCTTCTATAATTATCCGTCTCATCACTATAATGCTCCCAAATATATTTGCAACAAGACTCAGTGCTATTATGTTCAAGGACAAAGCCTCATCAGTAGCTCTTGGTTCAAACTTAGGGAAAAAACGAGGGGTCGACAGTGTGATGAGTACCCCCTAGGCATCACCAGCTCCTGGAGGTCCCTTATGTATCGACAACGTGTGTGAAGAAAACAGTGTCCTGAATGTCACTCCTGCCCTGTGAGATGTGCTGGCATCTAGAAGCTTTCTTTGCACAAGCCGGCTGGCGACGGGGCCAGAGCTAGCGCTGTCTCCCACACAGCCAGACCTCAGCCAGGCAGGGGCCTCTGAGAAAGATGGTCTGTGCCACGGAAAATGGATGCTATGAACTCAGGGTAAAACCTCGCCCTGGGTCCGTGTCAGACTAATGGCAGAGGAAACCTCACGCTGCCGGCCGCGGAGAGAGATGTTTGGAAATAGCCTCTATCTGTTCTGCCCGTGATGACGGTATTGGCAGCACGAGGAGTGAGGGCGGCACACCGGCAGGAGAATGACAGGCGGCAGGGGGCGGGAGGGGCGAGTCGCGTCCATCCAAGGACAGAGTGGGGGTTGGGGCAGGAGCGGAGGCCAGGGTGCCTCTTCGGGTTTGGGGAGTAAGGGAGGCTATTTTGAAAGAATCGTTCTGATCCATGCTGGGCCAATTTCCTCTGTGCCCTCCAGATGCTCTCCCTTTCCCCCATCCTGCAGGTGCCCAGGGAGGCTGGTCTGTCTGCACCCCTGGGGAGGCCGGTTAAGTCTGGAGGCTTCTCACATCTGCCCTGCTCAGAAAACTACCACCTCCCCGGGCCCTTCAGACCCAGGGGATCCTGGTGCCCAGCTCCTCCCAGCCCCCCCACTGGTCCTGCTAGGATGCTCCCCGCCCCTGACCAACACGCTGTCAACACCCCTTCACCAGACTCTTTGCAAAAAACCCAATTTGAGAATGACACCTTTTTTCCCCAGCCAGGACCTGCTTTGTCCTGCCTCTTGCCTTCAGTTTGCTGGCAGTGGCTGCTCTCAGGGGAGAGAGGACAGAGGAGTCTCTAGATCTGACACCTTGCTGGCCAAGGGAAAAACCCACACAGTGCAGTGGGGAGAGGCTGGGGTTTTGCTTTGTCACGACAAGAGGACATTCTTCTGTAAAAGCCTGAGCCCTTCCCACCAGCACAGCGCCTAGAACAATGTGGGCACAGCTCTGGAGGAACATGGCCCACGGGGAGCGCCTGGCCTCATGCACACCGATGTTTCACCCTTCAGGGCAATGAGACATCGCAGCCCTTCCTCAAAGAGGGAAATACTCGAAAAATCCAGGCCAGCATTCCTGAAGGCTGAGGCCTCTTTTACTTGATGTGCTATTTGTTCTCCCCCTCTAGAAAATTTCAACTGTAGTGATAAACATGAGTCTTTTGTTGTGCCAAATTTCCAGAATGTTCTCCATTTGTTTCATGGAAAAACAGAGCATTAGGGTCTGCACACGAAAGGCAGTGAGGTATGGCTCATAGATTCAATCTCATTTTGTTTTTCTCTCCGGAATACGGCCAGGTGGCTGGGAAGGAAATTAACTCAGAAACACAGAGATGACCCCACTGATCATTCAAAGAATAAGAAAAGAAATAGGGCAGGGAGAGTCTAGAAAGGACTTTTCTCTAAAGCAGTGACTTATTAGAGTAAAAACCCAATTTCTAGTAGTATAACCAGCACCTATTTTCCCTTGGTTCATTAACTCTGCTCCCGGAGCCTATTTAATTCTGCCAAAATAACTTCATGCAAAATTTCTGTTTCAATTTCAGGATTTCTGGTATCATTTAAACAAAAGACTCAGAGAGCCGAGGGAAATTTGGGCTCTGCCTGTAGGCACAGCCACCTAATGAAATCCTATGTTTAGAGGAAAGTCACTTCAGACCCACTCCATGGGGCCTCGGAGTCTACCCCGGAGCTCAAATGTGAGAACGGTTTCCAGCCGGAACTCCGACGTGGAACTTTCTTACTTTGCACAGTTTCATTCCAGCCCCAGAATCAGGCTCAGCGTGAAAACTCCTGAATTCTTACCCATGAGATGCCTGGTGCTTAACATCTGCCCTCCTCCATCAGGAAATCACAGGATCCCAGGGCTGTTTTTACCTACCACGTTCTGCACACGGTACCGGGGTAGGCTCCAGGCCTGTGGCCAGGAGTGAAAAGTGACAGAGATGTAAAGGAGAAGACAGACAGAGCCCTATACTAACGGGATGCTTGTTATACTTAGGAAAAAGTGCCAAAGAAACTGTGTGATTTGGGACTTGCCCCAGAGGAAGGAGATTGCGCCCCACTGCCGTCCACCTGTGGTTGAGAAGGAGTCATGCTGTCTCTGGGTGAGGCTTGTGGAGCCTCTGCCGTGGGTCTAGTCTGGGTTCTGGATATGCAGATCTTACGAGTTTCTAGGACACCTCGCCTGGTGGAAATTCACGCACAGACGTTGAATCGATAGATCGCCAGCCTGGGTTCCACTGGGTAGAGAGAACACCTCTGCCCAGAGTCCCACAAAGTTCTTCCTTGCTCCAGGTTCCTTGCCCTCCTTTTTGCTTTCCCGTCCCTCGAGAGCTCTGGAGGTGCTCTTGACCATGCCTCTGCACTCTGGGCAGGGGGCGAGCTCAGTTGACCAGCTGGAAAGGGCAGAACTGACGCTCTGGGCACCCGGGTTCTTTTTCTGACCCTATCACAACCTAGCTGTGCGTCCAGCCCTAGACCATCGGTTCTCAACCAGGGAGCATGGGCAATGTCTGAAGACCTTGCACTTGGGGGATGCTATTGGCATCTAAAGGGTGGGAGCCAAGAACGCCGCTCAGCACCGTGCAATGCATCAGCCATCCCTCCCCCAAAACATAACACGGAATTAGCTCGTCCAAAAGGTCAATAGTGCTGCTCTCCAGAAACCCTGCTCTAGATTTCTGGGTTTTTTTTCATCTATAGAAGGAGAGCTTCGGATCAGGTCATTTAACCAAAAAAAAACCAAAACAAACAAACAAAAAAAACCAACTACATTTTTGGAGATCAAAACTCTGAAATGTAGTTAAAGTATTCGGGGAAGTATATAATTTTGGATGAAAGTTAGATACGAATCACATCACCAGTGATGCCAAGAAGCAAAAATTAATCGCCCAATGTATACGACTGTAAATACAGTGGCTTGCCACAATACTATGAAAGGAATGTGCCCCGGGGATTAGGCAGTTCCTTCTGCTACAAAAAGGTGAGAAACTGCACTGTGTCAACTACCTACCCAACAAGGCATTCATTTAGAGGGCAGAAAAAAAAAAATCCCCAACTTTCAAATCCCAGACTTCCACTAGGGAGCGTCTGGTGGGAAGTGACCTTACAAACTCTTCTTTGTCTAAACAACGTGCCACACAGAGAAAGGCCAGAGGTGGTTCATGGGGAAATGGGATTTTTTAGAGGAGCTGCCATAAAGTGCCCCTTTGCTCCAGCCCTAGACAAGTGCTAGCTATATAATCCAGGTAACAAGGCAGAAACAGCCTGGTAAGGCTCCAGAAACGCCTCTTTGATGTCCAGCCCCTCAAAAAAGTCCTTGAATCCACAAAGACAAGTGGCAGCAAAAACGGTCCTTGGGTGTGGGGGCAACTGAGGGAAAAGGGGAAAGTCTTACAGTGGGCGTGCCAGCACCGTGACTCTGTGGGCCCAGATGGGTGTGACCAGGACACAGAAGTGATGTCCCCCCCCCTGCTAACTCCAGCCCTGTCTCTAGGGACCATCTAGAGTACCTGGAAATGCCCTCTGGACTCCCCAGAGATAACTTGTGCTTGTGGGTCAATGAGGCTGGAGTTCTGGAATCCATTCTCCAGTTTTTAGATTGGGGGAAAGTAGGGCACACGTGAGTCATACAGACCTCTCGAAGGTCAGGGCTCCTGCGAGGGGACAGCAATACTGAGTCCTGCTGTGGGCACTGGCTGGATGGGCACGGCTGCTCTCTCACCTGGCGGGATGTCCCCTGCCTTCTCAGCACCTGCCGTGGTCTTGAGGGCGTGCAGGCAGGGGTGGGCGTGACCCCTACAGGTAGTGCTGGGACCCGAGCTCGTGTGAGGCACGAGGTTATTGAGGCTGCAGAACCCCCTACTGATAGCCACCTATTTTCCTAATTCGACAAAAGTCATTCCGGGAAAATGTCGCACAAAAAGAAAATGGATAGAGAAGGGGGCCTCTGTCAGTGACTGGTTTCCTCCTAGGAACACTGATTAAATTATTGTATTGACAGTGTTAATAATGTCATAGGTTTTATTTTATATTTTATTTATTTATTTGAGAGCAGGGGGATGGGGAGGGGGAGAGGCAGAGGGGGACAATCCCTACCTGGGGCTCAATCACCACCTGAGCTGGATCGTGACCTGAGCTGGGGCAGGTGCTGAACCGACTGAGCCACCCAGGTGCCCTGATGTTGTGGATTAGGTCATCATTTCCCCAACAGCCTCACCCACATGACAAAGTCCCTGGGATTTGAGCTGAATCCCTCTCTGAGAGGACAGAGAATGTGGAAGCTTGTGCAGTCTCTAACTCCAGGACCCTGACCATCTGGGAGCCGGAGCACTGAAAGAACGTCCAAAACCACGTCCGTGAGCGAAATCTAACTTCCACTGAACCATCAACGACTATTGCTTTTATTTTTATTTGATATGTTGAAAAAGAGAATGAGCACGACAGTTTTCCCCAAACATCACAAGTCCTATTTTCACCATTCTTGGAAAAGGAGGGTGGCAGGGTGTAAGGAGAAGGGAACTGCGTGCTTGGGGCAAAAAAGAGCCCGTGGCTGTCCTCACACCCATGCTATTGGTGCGGATGGTACTTCCCCCGGCCCTCGTCACCTCTGCCTCAGCGGTCCCACCACAGAACAAGAGGCGAAAGAGGTGGGCTACAAAGCGGCCTGACCTCCACAATGTAAGCAGGGAGATACGGGGTCTGCTGGAGGGCCACTGGGCAGAGCCTGCCTGGGCCTCCGGGGCCACACCCGCAGCCCCTCGGGGGTGCCTTCTCCAGCCACTCCAAGGCCTCAGAACTGCCTTGTTTGGATACTTACTCAAATTAAATGGTCTCTAAGAACTACTGAGGCTTAATCTAAAATTGGCCCCAAACGAAAGCATGTCAATCTTCATTCTCAGAAACAGAAAAAAATAATTTTCTCTCTTTTTCTTTCTTTCTTTCTTTCTTTCTTTCTTTCTTTCTTTCTTTCTTTCTTTCTCTCTCTCTCTCTCTCTCTCTCTCTCTCTCTCTTTCTTTCTTTCTTTCTTTCTTTCTTTCTTTCTTTCTGCCCTTTAGCCAATTTTCAATAAGCAAGAGCCAACCTGAGTGGGGAGGGATCAGTGAAATATCAAATACAAGAAAAAATAAGGTACACTAAGATACAGAAGAAAGTGCATTCAGGGGAAGAATACTCTTCATTAATTTCTGGTTTGTTTTTTTTTTTTTTGAAGATTTATTTATCTGTGAGAAAGAAAGAGAGAGTGCATCGTGGGGAGAGATAGAAGGGAAGCAGATTTCCTGCTGAGTGCAGAGTCTCACACAGGGCTCGATCTCACAACCCTGAGATCATGACTTGGGCAGAAATCAAGAGTCAGACACTCAACCTACTGAGCCATCCCGGTGCCCCTCTTCATTAGTTAATTTCAAAGCACGGTGGCCTAGCCAAACTTTGCGGCTTTCACATGTGAAAAATAAGTTTTTTTAACAGAGATAAAATTTGCATCTAGGAGTCCCACTTATAATAATTGCAGGGATAATGGCAGAGCCTAGCCCTCGGTTTCCCTTCTGTGCTCTTCGGATTTCCTTCAGGTTTTTGCATTTTATTCTGTGCATGTTTCAGCTCTTCCTCCTCAGGTGCTGCGTGAAATGTCAAGAATTCTATCCATATGTACATTTAGAAGGCATCCGACATTACGCAACCCGAGTGTTCAGGGCAGGCAGCTAGAAGGGGAGAGGATGCGTTTCCCTGTTTCTGTATCAGGCAGATGTGCCTTGCAACAGAGAGGCTGAGCCCACTGCTCACGGCACACACATCTGAACCACAAAAGGGCCTTATAACATGGCCACCTTTTGGTCAGATGGGCATTTCACGGGTCACACTACATAAAAATAAAACCATGGTATTCCTATGTGACAAATCTTTTTTTTTAAGATTTTATGTATTTATGTAGTAACTACAGAGCGCACAAGCAGGGGGAGGGAGAGAGGGAGAGAATCTTAAGTAGACGATGTGCAGAGTGTGGAGCACGACGCGGGGCTCGAGCTCACGACCCTGAGATCGTGGCCTGATCTGAAATCAAGAGTTGGACCTTAACCAAGTGAGCCACCCAGGCGCCCCTGCATGTGACAGATCTTGAAATAAACTTGGGCATTAGAACGGGACAGTGTGAGGCCTGAGGGGTAATACTGCTATCAAGAGATAAGATTAATATTTCATTTAAAAAATTTTACTTTTTGTGTTCTGAGACGAAATTCACATAACATAAAATTCCCCACAAGGACAATGCAGGGGGTTTTCCAAAAAAACCCCAAAAAAGTCACTTGGAGTATGATGCAACCATCACCACTACCTAATTCCCGAATATCTCTGTCACCCCAACAGAAATCCTGTTCCTTTTAATAGTGACTCCCAATTCCCCCTCCCTCGACCCCCTGGCCCTCCCCGATCCACTTTCTGACCCTGTGGTCATGCCTGATGAGACCGTTTTGAGGGAATTCCAAACGCAGTGACATCCTCATTTGTCCCGGGAGCAGTGACAGGCACGGACAGGGAGCAGGACGGTAGACTGTTCTAGAAGGCTGGGCCAGTGGAAGGGTCCTCCATATGGTTAGTGAGGCCAGCATAGAGGAGGTAGTGGTCGTGCCTGGAAACACTATGCGGCACGACAGACGTGCCAACTAGCCCCTCACGTGGGCTGAACGGTCAGGAGCTAAGTGGCAAAACCCCAGAGTCTCCCCCTCAGCATCTAAAATATGAAAACTTCATCTACCGCCTTCTGTTTCCAAAAGTGATTATTGCCACAGGAGTCATGGCCAAGTGCAAAAGAGTGATACGGAATGTTCCGGGCCAAAGAAATCAACCCTGCCTGCCCAGGGCAGCCGGCTCCCACAGGAACAGGGTATGAGTTAGATGATTAGCCCTTTTGACGGTAGATACCTCTTTGAAAGGCCAGCTCTCACAAGCACCTGCTTTCTCACCAGGAAATAATTTTCCTCTATTAAGAGCGGAGATGGGATGAATGTCCTCAGAGGGTGCGATCTGGGGGTTTACAAAGGAATCTGTGCGAACACCCTGAGGATGCCCTAGTGACCTATGACCAAACGCGTAACGCCGACCTTTGTTGCACGGAAGGGGCCACAAAGCAGAACCCGTTGTATACACAGTGAACAGATCAGAATGACTGAGTGTCTGCTTCTTTTTCCAAGCCCAGAGAAAGGCTTCATTCATTGTTACTTAAAGTGTTTAGAGAGCCTAATCAAAGGAGGGCAAAAGCTAACAGATAAGCACCTTTCCAGAAAAGCCGATTGGTATGGAATTATGGAACGGCTTACCCAGGGTCATCTCATCTGTAAAGGAACAGTAGTGTGGGATGATAAAGTAGCTCTATCTACGTGGAAATCAGACTGATCTGCTTCTCCTTCCAGGGGATCAAATAGCTTCCCGAAACTGGGTCCATCTCTCACAGTCAACAACGTTTCTTTGGAAGCCATGTGGTATCGTGGTAGAAACACAGGCGGGAATTGGGGGCAGGAGCCCCATTCATTCCCAGCACCGTCATTTCCCATCCCGCGGCACATCACTGATGTCGAGTGACAGAACTCCCACAGGATGAGGGGTTAAGTACTGAGCCCTCTACATGATGGGTAGTTACTGAGTAACTGAACACGTGAGAAAATATGGTTCTTTATCACTGAGGGACTTACCGTCTTACTGGGGAAGAGGGCACGATAGAAACTAAAGATGACAGGCACCTGGGTGGCTCCGTTGGTTAAGCATCTGACTCTTGCTCTGGGTTCAGGCCTTGATCTCAGCGTTAAGAGATCGAGTCCCACGTCGGGCTCTGAGCTAGGTGAGGAGCCTGCTTAAGATCCTCTCTCTCCCTTTGCCCTTCCTCCTGTCCTCCCCCTGCCCCACATTTGCACATTCTCCCTCTCTAAACACCAAAAACTCAACCAACACAAAACCCAAAAAACTAAAGATGACATAACGTAGTTTCGTAACCTCATAAATGAAAATGTGAATTATAATGCAGGTAGTATTATTGTTCCAACTGATAGATTTTAGTTTATTATGGTAGATTTTTAAAATCTGGCCATAACAAAGAGAACCGCAGAATCACGTGTAATGGGATCTGGTGACACCTGGAGAGTAACGTGAACACAGTGTTACAAGTATGGATCCATGGTCCCAGGACCCACCTGGCGATCATTCCAGTAAATTCTGGAGAAAACAAAATAAAAGAATTTCAGTTTGAGCTTTCACTGACTCTGGGAGCTGACACTGTAACATGTAACAAGAGAGAAATGCAGATTTATCCAACCACAGGTCTCCCCTAAACAGAGGACCACAGTCCAAAAGCAGATATGAGGAGCTCTTGTGACACAGAATCATGCGGTGCACGCACAAGAATGTTAAGAAAGCTCTGCAAAGCCTTTCGTCAGATGCAGGCAACCTGATGGGGAAAAGTTAACAGCATCTGGTGATGGATTCAATGTGGGATGACCAGTAGAAGTACAGAAATAATGCTGAAGTTTCTTTTAAAAAAAATATTTTATCTTTTTATTTGAGAGAGAGAATAAGCATGAGCAGGGGAGGAGGGAGGCAGAGGGAGAAGCAGACTCCACGTTGAGCAGGAAGCCCCAAACGGGGCTCAATCCCAGGACCCCAAGGTCATGACCTGAGTTGAAGGCTGATGCTTAGCCAACTGAGTCCCCCAGGCACCCCAAGGCTCAAGTTTTAAACTGAGCTGGTATCATCACCAGACATCCGTGAATTTGAGTGTTGTCGTCTATGAAGTGGAAATTAAACACATCTGTCCCTAACTAACTCATAGGTTGGCCTCAAGGGAAAGATGGACGATCATGGAAAAGCACCCAGAAAGACAAAAAGAACTCTTGACTATGCTAGAAGGCCCTCGCTGGATTCTTCAATTCTCTCCAAGGAAAGGTTTTCCAAAAGGTCCAGTAGGATGATCTTGGAAGACAGGCGATACCCAGCAGAGAACATTAGACAAAAAGAAAGAAGGAGAACATCAGTGATCATGTGCCTAATCCTCCAGCTTGAAAATCCAAATTCAATTTCTAGCAGCGACACTCGGCTCCTTCCCCACCGGCCGATCGTAGCATTTACTCAGTGACTATGAGGAATCATCTTTTTCACATCCAACTGTCTTGATGCACCGTAAACCTATTTCTTAGTTTGGTGAACTTGGAGCAAACCAACCATCTTCACCATCTTCTACCTGGCAGTACTTGTAACCCTCTTTTGCTAAGAGTGGAAAGGCCACAGAACAAGATCACTAATTTAAAAATCGTTCGTCCCAGGTTCCTCTTGTATTTGCTCTGGTTCAGCTGAATTCAAAATCCCAGCTCGGATGGATGGCTTTAAAAGTCTCAGAGATGGTGAAATTCTTAGGATTGTGTATTATTTCCCATATCCTTGACCCTTGCTATGACACCTAGCGAAGATCCAGAACATGCACGGAAGATATAAAATAAATGAATTCCCCTATGACCTCAGTTTCTTTTCAGAACCCTCCCAAAGAGCCCCCATGAGGCCCCGTGACCCCAAGGACCAGAGTATGATGTCACTTGTCTGGGCCAACAGCTGGCCCGTAAATACTCCCATCAGCTCCCAGCTCCTCCCCACGCTTTTGCACCCAGCCAGCAAAGTGACTCTAACAATGGAAGGTTTCATCCGCCTTTTGCCTTTTGAGTCTTTTAGTGGGTTTTGAGAATCCTTTTCCCTTTGAATTTCAACCAAAGACTCTTAATTTAGATGAAAGCTTTCGAACAGGGAAATGCTAACAGAGAATGGAGAGGCAACGGCGTGCCCCTCCATCCCCAATGCCCAACCCTATCCTACCTGCCCTCTCAATAGTTAAAGGAAGAAGAGCTCTGTCCTGAAATCCAGCGTTAGCACATCCCACAATTTTGCAGAGGTCACCTAATGGGGAGCCGTTCTGCTAATAAGCCCGTTTTTCAGTGTTTTCAGGAGGGACCCCACACTCATCTACACGGTTTGGTTTGAAGAATGCAAGCTAGCCCTCCAAACGTCTCTGTGAGGGCCTGTAGCCTGTATTCCTGCCATTGGTCCTCACTGGAGGCCATGATGAACTGTCACAGTCGCCAGCTCCTGGCGAGCAGAGGGGAGAAGGGAGCCGTGGGTGGGCATGGTGACTGGAGAAGGCAAGCCCGCCGCTTCACCGTGTGGGAAGGTAGGACTGTGGGGCGCAGCTCTGTCCCCTCCCTCACACTGAAAGGTGGCCAGATAAGACAGCTCCTGAAGAACCAAAAGGGGTCACTTCTGTGCAAACTCCCCATGTAAGGAAAGCTCTTCCCTGATGGAATAAATCAGGAGCAGGAAAGCCCTGTCTTGTCACCGTCTGTCTCCCCAGTAGCATCTGGACTATGTCCCAAGGAAATATTAATTGCTAGTCTTTGTGGGTCTGCTTATTTCCACAGTCTGGTCTGCAGAGACAGTAAACGTTGACTGTGTCCTTAGATAGGAGCCACCTGATTAATTACTGGTGCTGCTCCTGACCCTTCACTGGAGCTGGGGGGCAGGGCTCTCTGCTCTGGGAACCTAGGATATGGGGGTGCACACATTGCCGTTTAGTGTTTGCCCCTGTGCTCTGGGCTAGGGAAGGAAGTTTTAGAACTCGGTGGGTTGCACCTAAAAGCCTTTGCTTTGGAGGAAGAAGTACTAATACGTTTGCCCTTTATTTCTTTATTTTTTTTCTCCTAAAAGTAATCTGAGCGCAAGCAAGGGTATTCATTCGTTTGGTATTTAGGTCTTTGTTCACTCTTTCAGTCCTTCACATTTTACCTTAGTCCAAAAAAGATTTTACACAGTGAGCACCGAAATGGCCATTAACTCGTGTGCAAGTAGAGCCGCAAAGAAGAGAGTCACCATAATCAAATACCCCTCACCTCGTGTCTGGCTGGGGGTTGGCCAGGATCGTGGAAAGGGTCCCTAACCTTCTGCGGAAAATGCAGAAGTAGTCTGCGTGAGCAAAGAGTATCCCCAAAGCAGGGCCATGTAGGCACACGGGCTGATCTTTGTTCCATGTAGATAGATTTCCATGTTCCATGTAGATAGAGGGGATGTGATGCTTTCTCCCCTGAACCAGACACTCACGTAAGGAGCACTATAAATGACCAGTGAGAGCACCGTGGACCCCAGTCACCTGTGCTCTGGGGCCACCGATAGCTAAGGGTTCCCAATGGTGACAACCGAATGAGTGTAGCATTTCACCCAAACAACTCCAAAAAAACCCCCTCCAAAACCAGAAAACAAATTTAAAAAAACTGGGGGAAATTTGAATTCTGTGCTTTTCAATGTCATTTTGGGGTCTGAGGTTCCCCCCCAGCCTATGACATTTGCATGGATGGAAGGGATGTGTGTGCCCTGAGGAAAAAGTCTTTGTTGAAACCTCACCTAAAGTGGCACAGCTCTCCTTCCCTATTTTTTTTTTTTACTTTTTAATTAATCTTTATTTTTTCCATCAGCCAGCTACCCTATCCCCCCCCCCCCCCCCAGCAGCCCTCAGTTTGTTTCCTGAGATTAAGAGTCTCTTATGGTTTATCTCCCTCCCTGGTCCCATCTTGTTTCATTTTTCCCTCCCTACCCCCCATGACCCCCCAGCCCTGCCTCTCAAATTCCTCCTATCAGAGAGATCATATGATAATTGTCTTTCTCTGATTGACTTATTACACTCAGCATAATACCCTCCAAGTTCCATCCACGCCATTGCAAATGGCAGGATTTCATTCTTTTTGATGGCTGCATAGTATGCCATTATATATATTTCCCACATCTCCTTTATCCATTTCCCTATCTTTCTGGAGTTAGTGCTGATGTCCCTGGTCACCCAGTAACATGGGAGGGGGAGGGGAAGCACCCTGGCCTCATGTTGGGATTAGGAAATTTGAGAGGATCAGGAGGGTTCAGTGTCGTGGGGAGGGACTGAGGCCAGAAAGCGGGGATCCTGGCAGAGGCAGGAAACCAGTGCCAGCACACTCTGCCCAGGAGGACGGGGGAGCATTTCCTACCGGGGAGAATGGGGGGAAGCTCATCCTAGCAGAGAGAATGGGAACAAAGACTCAGACACAAAAGGGACTGAGGCTTCCCTGTGGCTGCAGGGCAGGGGGGAGGTGGGGAGTGGCGGGGCTGGGGGGGAGGCGGCAGGAGGCAAGTCGGTCTCTGGGACTGGACTGTGCCGAGCCTGGCGGGACCTGCTTTGCTGTGTAACGGAATCTGGCTGTTAAATGTAATGATCACATTGGGACTTTAGGAATATGCTTCTGGCTGTCGACGCTACACAACGAAGAGACAGCAGAAAGACCAGGGTGCCCTAGCAGGGAGAGAACATGGGGGCGGGGGTGATGAGGTCCCCACAAAGGGCACCGTGGGCGGATGGGAGCACAGGAGCTACGACGGGTTCAGCCCTGGACTCAGGGCAGATCCGCAGGAAGAGAGGCTGAGGGTCATTCACCGAAGCACTGCAGTTGTGCCGACTTCTGCCTTTAGTAGACGCCTTTCAGGATCCCCCACCAGTGACCTCACACTCACTCCTGGAAACACGTGTCCCGGGTGCCAGGTCCTGTGTGTCGTGGCGGGGGCGGTAGGGAGCGGCAGGAGGCAGAGACTGTAAGGCTACGATTTTTTTTTTTTTCAAATTCTCAAGAGGAATTAGCTGCCTTGTAGGGACGTGGGTCAGGAATGGCCAGGCCACCTGGTCACTGCATGCCAAGGGCCGTGGGGCACCAACGAGGGGACTCATTCTACCAGGGGGCTCTCCAGGACTTCTCCAAAAACCAGGGCGGGCCAGGCAGGGAGCAGAGCTCAGGGAAAGCGGCCAGGGTCTTGACATGAAAACAGGTGTGCTTGGTAACCGCGCGCACACAGGGAACGAACGGGTCACGGGAGACGCCGCCGGGCCTGGGTTTGGCTCTCGTGGTGAGAATGTATCAACATGCATGAGATTTTTGGGAAATGACTCCCTCAAGACCCCTTTTAAACAACGTGAGGGTCTTCGAATTTTAAGGGGACAACCTAAAAATCGCCATTCCTTGCCACAAGGTTATGTGGGCTTTTTTGATTTTTATTTTTTTTTTGAGGAGTCTGTCCTGTTAACTGCAAAAGGTTAAAGTCATAAACCAAACGACCCTCTCACCTCTCTCTGTGGGACTTCTAACCTTTGCCCCTATGCCGACCCCTCTGCCCATCCTAATCTCTGGGCTCTGTGCTCATCGGAAGCCCAAGCTGGGATCACATCGCCAATGCCTGGCAGAGGAAACCAACCGGGGGGACCCAGGCAGCAGTCCGATCTGGCCTCTCCCGAACTCGTCGCATCAGCCATCCAGGCGCGGGACAGCGATCACGGCTCCTGCAGCAGGACGCGGCCACAGAGAGCGGCACAAGCATCCCCGCTGACCCCCTCCCCCCATGGCTGGTTTGTAAAGTGTTCTGTCCATCTGCTGGGAGGATGAGGCGGGCTGACGGGCACCCCGCGAGCCACAGGCACCCACACATGCAGCGGCTGGTGCCCAGCTAGCGGGCTGATCCAAATTAAACCGCCTGAGCCGTGTGAGCAGCACAGAGGACAGTCAGGAGCTGAGACTCTGGGGCCTGTGCTGAGCCCCGGGAACTCAGGCATGGGATTCCCTGCGACTCGGTTTCCTCATCAGCAAAATAGGGGGCTGAAATGAGTTAATAGATGTAAACGTATTACATGTGTTATGGACAGAGCACATGTTTGTGTCCCCCCAAAATTCAGGTGCTGAAAACCTAGTCCACACTGGTGTTCGGAGGTGGGACCTTGGGGAGGGGATGAGTCATGAGGGCGGAGGCCTCAGAGAGGAGACCCCAGAGCTCCCTCACGCTCCCCACCACGTGAGGACACAGAGGAAGATGGGTGTCTGCAAACCAGGAAGCGGGCTCGCACCAGACACCAGACCTGCCAGCGCCTTCCTCTTGGGATTCCAGCCTCCAGAACTTTCTATGAGAAATAGATGTTTGTTGTGTAAATCCCCTTACTCAGTCTGTGGTATTCTATTACAACAGCCCACACAAACTAAGATGGTATGCAAATGAATTATATATATATGAGTTAATATATGCAAACATTATATATGTATTATGTATGCAAATGAGATGATGTATGAGACTGCATCGTGCATGCAAATGAGTGGGTTATATAGATGTATTGTGTATGCAAACGAGCCAATGTATGTAAAGCATTTAGCACAGTTAGCACTAGGTAAGTATTAGTGCCTATTATCATCACAGCCGAAATAGCAATGCTCTCCAGTTTTCCACAAGGATGCAAATATCAACGCCGAGTCAGAATGACGGACGTTCAAGAGGTTCTCTACAGAGGAACCCACAAGACCTCTCAGCTAACCTGGTTTGTGTGTGCAGACAGATGAGTCTGCCTCCCTCTTTCGGGTCTGCCCTTCCCCCAGCATTACACACACCCAATGGCTCCCCAAATGTCCACCTCTCCCCTTCTGCCACCTACTTACTGTCAGCCTGTGGCTGCACCATTGCTGGTTCATTATTAATCAGCCACGATCCAGCTGGAAATTGCTTTGTGCTGCTGGATTTCAGCACTGCCTCTTGCGTACTGATGCCCCTCAAGAGAAACAGTGCCCACAAGCTGAAAAGCTTCCCAGCTCCCCAGAGCACCTGAGAGGCTTCGGGGCAGCTCTGGTTTTCCCCCCAAAGGGGCTGGGTTCCCTCCCGTTGATGTCCGCATAGGCTGCTGCCAGCCCAGCCTCCCCTGGGACGAGGAGGGTCTGGCCTATGATCCTCTTGAGCTTGGCTCCCCTTGGGGACTGGGGCTTTGAAGGTGAGACTCAGAAATCCAGAATGTGTTCATTCCAGAGCACAGGGCTGTCTTGGGGAGGCTAGGGCAGAAAGGCTAGTCCCCCTCATCTGAAAAAAGGTCCTGTTTGGGACAGGGAGTGAGAGGTGGCAGAGAGTGGGAGCTGGCAGCCGGAGGGAAGGATGTCTCCAGGGCAGACAGGTCCTCTGACAGCAGGCCTGACAACCTGAGATTCACATGTCAGATTTCCTTGGGAGGGGGAGACTGACACATTCCAAACGTTTGCATTTTCCCAGAAACAGAAGGGTTCCCAAGAACCTCCGCGAAGTCTAAGTGAGATGTTTTAAGCTCTGTACTCTGTGAAATCGTCACAAAATCCAAGTTCCCTCTCTGTCCTTCTTCTAATATAATTACCAACAGGAAATAATAAGAAGATTAACATCCGGTGATCTCTGAATTTTAAAACAAGTATACAGTAGAATTAAAACAAAATAAGCTACGTTTTCTTTCACAGGAAGGAAACGGAATAGCAGGTTGTTCTGCCCAGCATCACACGCAGATCTCAATCAGTCTGTCTCCTCTCTTAACCAGAAGGAAAACTCTTAAGTAAAGGCCAGGTCTGTATTTGGGGGCATCTGGGTCTCCTTCCAAGAGGGGAGACTGCAAAGAGCAGGTGCACTGAAGCGACGGAGCTCTGTGTGTTCAGATGAGTATGCACTGCGAAAGGTGACTAAAAGATACAGCCCCTTCCTCCACAGTTCACCACCGGCATGGGACACACGCACTGCGAACGCAGGTGGTTCAAGCGGAAGGGGCTGCAGGGGGCCGGTCACGTGGAAGCCCAGCCGAGGGCGGATAAGCAGCTAAGGGCAAGACAGAACTGTTTATCTGGACCCAAAATGTAATAAAAAAAATTGGTGGAAAAGAAGAGCCGAGCCCAAGAAGAAAAAACCTGTTGTCAGTCATTGTCCATTTGGTAGTAAAATGAGAATTCCTTAAATTATAATCTAAGTCCAAGAGCCTGCATATGCTAAGGCTTTGAGAAAACAATAGCTTCCAGCGCCAGTAATATAATGATGTGTTGTTATTCTTATCTGATAAAAATTCTGCCTCCACTCCCACCGAAGATTTGAGAGCATCTTCTGTAAAACTAAATCACCTGGACAGAAATGCCTGACTAACCCTCTCCTCTTATCAGCACTTCCCAAGCCCAGGTCAGACATCTGGGTGAGACATCCCAAGTGAGACACTGGGATGGAGGTCCTCTGAGTGACAGGTAGGAAAAGGACCGGGTGGGCACCTTGTCCCTGCACCTTTTTGTCTCTGATCCTGAGTGAATATTTATGCAGCACCCAGCAAGCTCGGAGAGGGACCAGGGATGGAGCTTGCTTAGAAGCAATCTCCCCTCTGGATGGGGCGTGGTCAGACGCAATCTCCCTGGTTGGGGCGTGGTCATACGCAATATCTCCCCTGGGTGGGGCGTGGTCAGATGCAATTTTCTTCTCAATGCCCATCAACCGGCCTCACTCCCATGGTGGCTTTGCTCTAAACTATCTGGAACACCCACATGGCTCTTCTCCCCTAGAGACTGCCTAATGATTGTGAAATAGTGCTCCACAACATGAACTACCAAAGAAATCTTTATTTCACAAGCACATAGGAAAGGCTCAGTAGGTACGGCTTGGGTCTGACACGAGTCACGTTTGAATTTAAGGCACCTCATCCCTGCACTGACCTTTCCTCCTAAGTGCTCATTCATGCTTCCTGTGAAGCACCTGTACATGCAGGGGATTCATTTGTCTTCATTTGTCTCCTTCTGGGAGGGCAGCATCGTCTTCTACTTGGACACGCTCTTCCTCACTCCAACCCAGCCGGAGCAGCCTGGGCCAACGCCAGCCCTTGCCTGGAATTTCGAGCTTAGGGCCAGAGAAGATCGGACCCTATCTGGTCTGGTGAAAGTTGTGACAATAATACTTGAGAGCTATTAGCAGCTGGGTGAGGCAAAAGCCAGTCTAAACTGAAGACAGAGAGAGAGAGGGTACGAAGTACTCAGCATATCCTTGCTCCAGGACTCCCTGATTTCATGGTCTGGTTCCAGGAGCTGCAAATACCCCTGATCATTTCCAGTTTCTGAAACAGCTTCTGTTTCTGTTGCTTGAAACTAAAAAGACTTCTGATTCATACAAAACTGCTTTCATTCTCCTTTGCCCCCCTCCTCCCCTCCCTACTCCAGATTATACTCATTGCGAGTACACATATTTTGCAAGATAACTTCAGAACCTGACCTGTCAGGGATGCCAGTCTCCCATCATAAGGGGAGCATTCCCAAAGGAAAGGAGGCAACACTGGAATTTTGCAAGGTAGGAAGGCACAACCCAAAGTGGGAGTCAGCATTCTCTATTCTACCTTGAACAAAGCCTCTCACTTCACCCCACCTCAGAGGGGAAGAGTACAATTTCCTGAGCATGTGCTTTCAGCAGAATTCTCTCCATAAGCAAAGAGTGGGTGAGCTCTCCCAAGAAAGAGTTTGTGCGAACAGAAACGCTTCACATGCTACCATGATTCATTCATACAAACCAATTGCCAGGGAAGTGAAGTAGTACATCAGGGTGTTTAAAAATGAGACAAAAGTACATCGTTTCCTGCCTACTGCACTATCAGTTGTCATCACGATGCAATATGAATCCTGCAGGAATATTATAGGGAACTCAGTAAGAAGGAGTACAGGAGAAGTCTCGCCAGGAAGCCAATTATCTTGCACAAATTTCAGCCTCATCTGCCACAATGAGCCAGCACGACAAAGATGATAATAATAATAGGTATTTTTAGTTTATGTTGTCTACATAGAATGATTTTTTAAAAGATTTTATTTATTTATTTGACAGAGAGATCACAAGTAGGCAGAGAGGCAGGCAGAGAGAGGGGAGGAAGCAGGCTCCCCGCCGAGCAGAGAGCCCGATGCGGGGTTTGATCCCAGGTCCCTAAGATCATAACCTGAACCCAAGGCAGAGGCTTAAATCCACCGAGCCACCCAGGCGCCCCTACATAGAATGATTTTTAACTCTCTTGAGTAGCAATTTCTGGGATACTTTTTTTTTTTTGAAAGATTTTATTTATTTGACAGAGAAACACAGCCAGAGAGGGAACACAAGCAGAGGGAGTGAGAGAGGGAGAAGCAGGCCTCCCACCGAGCATGGAGCCCGATGTGGGGCTCGATCCCAGGTCTCCGGGATCATGACCTGAGCCGAAGGCAGTCGCTTAACCAACTGAGCCACTCAGGCGCCCCAATTTCTGGGATTCTTAAGGGCAGAGGTCATTTTGGACTCATCTGCGTACATTTTCACAAAGTAAATAGCACACGGCAGGTCCGCAATGCCTGCCGAATCCGTCACCTGGTGGGCAGACAAGTGGTGAATGGACGTTGGATGAATGAACGAGGGACGGAGGAGGCAAAAGCAGAAGAAATAATCATGAAATGAAATTGTTACACTCCATTATTTTTATTTATTAAAGAGAAGGAGAGCATGTGAGCAGGGGGAGAGCAGAGGAAGAGTGAGAATCCGAAGCAGGCTCCATGTTCAGTATGGAGCCCAATAAGGGGCTTGACTCTGCAACCCTGAGATCATGACCTGAGCCGAAACCAAGAGTCTGACACCTAACCGACTGAGCCACCTGGATGTCCCTATATTCTATATGTAACGCCTTTCAGTTCAGCGGTTCTACCTGCCAGGTGTAAAGCTAAGCCTCTGGGGGACATGAAAGCGGCGTGAACCCTAATGCAGGCAAGAGACTCGGTGGAGGAGACAAGCTATACCTGTAACACAGTGAAGGCAACATAAGGCGGGAAGGGTTAAGGAGAAGAATCCGTGCTGGGGGCCTGCACGGCACAGAACGTCAGAGAGGAGAGGGAGCCGGCTCGGGGTGGATGCAGGATATTGACGGGAGCAGACATTCAGCCAGATCTGCAGGAGCAGGTGCATGTGCACACGTGGCCCTCGGTGAGGGACAAGGAGACGCACTGGCCAGCAGGGACGGCGGGCACAAGGGGCTCAGGGCAGGCCTTCGCCTTGCACTGCCCGCAGGGACCATGGCTCAATGCACACTCAAGACAGATGTCTTTAAGCAAAAGTTGAAACTCAGCCATTTCTTCTGTCCCTGATCTGGTGTTCTAGACAGAGAACTCTCGTGGGACTGAATCACCTGGATAGCTCGATATGGTCCAGGGTGGGGTTGAATATCCAGCTCTGGCCCTGAGTTCTCACTACTCCGGAGCAGGGCTGATGTGCAAGGACGCGTTCTCCCATGGAATTCAGAACAGGTTTCTGTTTGTTTGAGCCTTTAAAATATCATTCTGAATATTAATTTACTTTCACTGGTCATTTGTTTTTACTGCACAGAAACCACAGAAGGCGATCCATACCAATATAGCTCTCAGTGCAAGGGATAAAGCAGCACAGTGACGAGGACAAAGTTCTCCAAGATGATGAGGGAAGGGGACAGTGGTGGGAGGCCCACCCTGCACCTGCCCTGGCCCCGTGTCCACACCCTAAACATACAGCTGCACCCCTGCAGCGGGGGACGTCTGCACAACAGGCCTTTTCTGAAACCAAACAACATAGGAAGTGTGCGGAGAGATGGTATCGTGTAACGGTGTGGAGAGCCCGTTGCGGAACTGGGTTTCATGTCCCAGCTCCACCGTGGACCAGGTATGTGAGTGACCTTGGGCAGATGCCTCGAATATGTCCCAGCTTCCCGGGATGTAAGAGAGGGTAACTATCACAGACTGCCCCCCACAGGGTGGGAATGAGGATTTACCAGAGCCTGGTCCGAGGAAACGGCCGATCTCTGTTGTACGATCAGGGAGAGAACACTGGAGAAAAGATGTAGGGTCTCCCCATCCACTTGGAAAGTCTATGTCACCTCTGGTCATTCTCTTGTCCTCTCTTAATCTCAGTGCCCTTGTCTACCAGCAGGGTCAACTCTCCCAACATCCTCCCTACTGCCCCCCTCAGGGCTATGCTGAAGGTCCTGGGAGGGGATCCAGGGGACACCAGCTGTAGGCATCACACACAGAAGTGAAGGATCACACAGGACCATGGAGATCCAGGTCAGGATTCCACCCTTCCTCTCATTCACCTGCGGGATGGTAAACTTATGTGTCAGTTTGGCTGGGCCAGGTTCAGATGTTCAGGCAAACATTATTCTAGGGCGCCTGCATGGCTCAGTTGGTTAAGTGTCTGCCTTCAGCTCAGGTCCTGATCCCGGGATCCTGGGATCGAGTCCTGCATTGGGCTCCCTGCTCAGCGGGAAGCCTGCTTCTTCCCTCTCCCTCTGACCCTCCCCCGCCATGCTCTCTGTCTCGCTCTCAAATAAATAAAATCTTTAAAAAATTTCTATTTCAGTGTTTTTTAGGTGATATTAACGTTTAAGTCAGTAGACTTTGAGTAAAGCATATTACCCTCCATATTGTGGGTGGGCCTTATCCAATCAGTTGAAGGCTTATTAGAAAAAGACTGACATGCCTGGAGGAAGAGGGAATTCTGCCAGCAGACTGCCTTTGGACTTGAACTGCAGTTCTCTACTGGGTCTCTACCCTGGATTTGCCAGCCCATACACACACACACACACACATGCGCGCGCGTGCGTGCGCACGCGCACGCACACACGCACGCACACACATCCTATTGGTTCTCTTTCCCTGAAAACCCAAAATACCTACCATTTACTGAGCACCTATGTAGTGCTCTGGATTTGAAAGGGGACAAGGGAGAGGTGACCCTGCCATCCAGAAGTTTATAGTCAACAGAGATCCATTAAACACTGAATGACAGAGATCAGTAATCCAAAGTGTGTTAGATACAAAGAAGGGAAAGTTGGGGTTCCTAATCAGGAAAATTTTCCCCAAGGAAATGACGTTCTCATGCTATCCATTGGATGGGCAGGAACCAACCAAGCAAAGGCTAAGCAGAGCTGTACATGAGACTAAGCCTTCTGGGGGAGGTGCAATCTCTCTCTTTTATTTCCTGCGTCCCTTCCTAGGCTGGGTTTCCTGAATCCTCTCCTCATGTGGCACCTTGTAACCAAAGCACACAGCTGATTTCAGGTCTATGTAGCTGGTGGTGGTCTGAATGGCTTTATTTGTCCCGGAGTCCTATGAGGGTGCTACTTTCCCCACTTTTTACAGAGTCAGGGATGGAGTGGGAAGCAGGCAGAGCAGCAAGCCCTGCTCTCAGCTCACCCATGGGGTAAGGCATTCCCAAAGGCTCTTACTCCTCTTTCCCCAAATCATTGGTGGGGTGGTGGGGGAGCATTTGGCTAAGCTGATGAAGGAAATAACCCTTGGGAGAAAAAAGTCCCTTTTTTTTCCTGCAAAAAAAGTCCAAGATTCTGTAGAGGCCTCCCTGTTTCGAGGCTCAGAGAGAAATACCTTTGTGTAGTGATGATGGCTGGAGGTAACACACCTGGTTTGATCCTGTTCTCACCTTGCTCCACACACACCTGAGTGTTTGGCCCCCAGCGGCTCGTGCATCACTATGGCAGACCCAAACTCAGGGTCTCCATCCTCTTCACCCCACATTGGCCTGAACTGCTCCGGTCTAAGGGTTGTGCCCACCCATTTGCACAGTCGGACAGGGTCTTCAATGCAGTGCAGGTAGACCACCTGGGAGCATCAAGATGGAGCAAGCAAGCAAGAGTGCTCCTTCCCTTGCTGTGTACCTGCAAACTGAAGGGGCTAGCACTGGGAAACAGAGACTGATTTTACAGTCACTGGTCTCAGCAAGAAAAAGTCTCTGGTTGGCTACAGCTGGTACAGTGCCCCACTAAAGAATCCACCAAATATGTCACTGGTGTTTTAAAGAGATCTCAGCTCCAAGTGGACAAAAATGTCTACCTGAGTAGTTAGCCGTAGCATGGAGCATAGAGCAGACCACGCCTACAGGAAAAGAATTTTAAAGGAATCCTGAGCCCAGCACTAAATGCTACTCTAATGGTTCTATTTCTGGTTGTTTATCTGGGAAGTCAAGTACTCTCATTCAATGCTGGAATTTAGAGGTCAGTGTTGTGGACTGTGGGTTGCTGTCCTTCCCGAATTCCTATGTTGAGATGCTAACCCCTAGGTGATGGTATTAGGAGGTAGGGCCATCGGGGATAATTAGGTCACAAAGGTACATCTCTCATTAGTGGGGTAAGTGCCCTTATACGAAGAGATGAGAGAGCTTCCTCTCCCTCTCTCCTCTCCCATCTTCCATGTGAGGTACAACAAGATGACCACCATGTGCATGCCAGGAAGAGAGTTCGCCCTGGATTCCAGATCTGCCATCACCCTGACCTTGGGCTTCTAAGTCTCCAGAACTGTGAGAGGTAAGTTTTTGTTTCAGCCACCCAATCTATATGGTATTTCGGTTAGCAGCCAATGGGCTTAGAGCGTATCACAGAACAGACCTAAGATGGACTCATAAAGCAATGGGAGAGAATGAGGAGTCGGAGGACTTTTAATTCAGGAACTATTTAACAATCTAAAGAAAATTATGGTTTGCTCTTAAGAATGTATCCAAATGATTTCCCCCTTCCATAATGATTCATTTCAGTTCAATGAAGCATTAGAAAGGAATTCAAATGTTTTGTTACGCGAGTCATTCAGGAAGCCAGAACATCATTTCCTACTCTGAGGCACAAAGGAAAACTTTCTAATTAACTCAGCAGTTTGGACTCACCATTTTTTATAAGGCATTACTATCAATCCCATTTTAATGGGATAATTATAGCAAATCATGATTAACTTTCCTTGCAGCCATTAGCAAGAGAAAGACATAGAAAGATAAGATTTGAGAATGTTAGCTTAAAATATACCTACTATTCCCATTCTTTTGATATCAGTAATTGTCTAATTGTGCTGAGCCTGACCAAAATGTGGTTTTTGGACAAAGAATGATCAAAAGCCCTATTCTGGCATTATAATCCATCTTATTGCCCTTTGGTTAATTGAGAACGTGGCATTTATCCCAGGGAGAATTCCCTCATTTTATCTTGTGCTTTCATTCCATAAGTCAGGATGCTAATTAGGATTACAGGTATTCCAGGAGGCCCCAAACCTATCCAATTATGGCACAGGTTTCTAGCCTTTAAAAAAGTCCCCTGAGGAAAACCATCTTCCTTCTTTCTCTTTCTATACACTCGCATGACCACATATGTACGCATGCACGCACACACAATGCCCACCATCTCCATAATACCTTAAAATAAATACCCTAAAAAAAAGCCAGTAGATTTGAGGCTGAAAACCATAAAATGGGGAAAAAGATTAGCCAACTCTCATGCGAACTGGGCCTTAAAGTCTTATGACTGATCAGCTTCGTAAGTTAAAACTCCTCTCTTCTCCCACATAAATGGGTTGATAAGTTACTTTACTTTGTTGGGCCTCGGTTTCTTAAGATTCACAAGGAGAGAATGTGACCAGAGGGTGTTCGAGAAGCTTCCTCAGTGAGGGGTGTCCAGCGCTTCTGTTCTCTGCCAGGATGCCATCACAAGGCACCCTCTCCTCACGGATGTTACTCTCCGGGGCACATGGAATTCCAGGGTCTTAGACATCTGGATGTTCCCAATGTTTCTGCCTCCTCTGCCCAGCGTTCATCACAAAGGACCAATCCCACCCAATCAGAAGCTCTCTGGCTCTAACCAGAATTACGTGGAAATGGGCTATATGTTTTAAGCGTCCCTCATGGAAGTTGGCCCTGAAGGGCTGCAAAGATGGAAAGAACATGATTCCCTTCCCCCAAGAAGTTTGCAACCTAGTGAGAGAAACCAAGAAGGCTGTTTCACCAGGAATACACGGATTCCAGACCTCACCACAGAGATCTCTTCGGCAGCGCGGCCATGGAGATCAGTGCCTGGAGCTTACACTGGAAGGTTTCAGAAGGCTCCCTGCTCCACCTAAGGCAGGCAGAAGTTTCGAGAACTGGAAAATGTAGAAGCTCTATGAAGAAAATGGACCTAAAAATCTCTTCCCTTTCCTGTGCTCTGAACACTACAATAATGGAGTGAGAGAGAGATTAGACAGGGAATTCCGGGCTTCGGGACCCAGCGACTCCTCCTTGCTTGCCTGTGAACCATTTCATCCAGTTTGGTCTCTGTAGATAACCCTGGGCAAAGAGAGCCCCAAATGGAGTATTTTATATATGGTAATGCACCCTCCTGTCTAAAATCTGATCTAAGGAAGCTGAAATGTGCTTCCTTACCTTTCTAGTTTTCCTTCTGGTTATAAAGATAAGGGCAAATTACCTCCATACAAGTTGACCAGCAGTATTAAAAGCAGTCGCGCTAGTAATGAAAAGCAAAATGGCGCCCCACTTTTTTTACACGTGTTTCACCGGGACCCTTTCCATCCAGTGGCCTTTAATGGAGAACATCTTCTAATATTTCTCTCTCGTTTGCAAGAATGAATGGTGCTAAATGTGAGAATGGCCTGGTAGGAGGACAAAAGTTCCCACGATTTGAGGGCATCTGGGTTTGCTCCCGAAGCTGCTGGGTCCTTGGAGAAGGAGCCCTAGGTGTCTGGGATGGGAGGGCACTAGGACTGCATGGAAACCTCTGCGGGGCGGGGGAGGGAAAGAGCCCATCCAGGTGAATGAGCCTCCTTTCCTCAGAGGCAGTCCTGAGGAGGGGTCAAATAAGAAAGGAAGGAAGGACAGAAAACCAAAGTCCAACAAGAGCTTAGCCGACTCAAGCAAAACCAGCAGAGCAGAGAAAGAAATATCTATAATTGGGGAGTAGAAGGTCATATGAGTTTACTCCCCAGAAGAGCTGACAATGTGATTTACAAAGCTATCAGGCTAGCCGTCCTGATGAATTATTTTGTGTTATTTATGCAGTATTATTTATGCATTCTTCCCCCTGCTCCCGCCCCCCCTCCCTCCAGCACATGGAAATAGAGAGCTCACAAGTCACTTTGTCCATCTGTAGCATTTTAGATGAAGTAGTGACTGATGAGTGAGTAGCAGAATCTGAAATTTTCCATCATTTATATATACTTGAAATTAATGTCTAAGGCTGGCTTGGGTATTTCCTGTTTTCTCCGATAGAGTTTTGGATGAGGAATGACAGAACTAATAATGAGGAATTTGACAATTCGCAGACTGTAAATAACCTGGACCTTGGTGGCCTGGAAGGCATGACATTCCCCCTTACATAACCTGGCATCACCTCCTGAACAAGAGAGTGATACACCAGCCATTTCTACTCCTTGAATAAATAAGAGCTACACGAGTACCTCTAAAAAGTCTGATTTTAATCAAAGTTTTCTATCTTGTTGTGCTCATCTTATAATCAGAATGTCAGAAATCTCGGCTTCCTCTTCCCTACAGTGTCACGGGGGTTCAGTAGAGGCAGACCTCATTTCACTGTGCTTTACTTTACTGCACTGACCAGAAATTGCATTTTTTATAGATTGAAGTTTTGTGGCAAGTCTTCCTGGTGCCATTTTCCCAAAAGCACCTACTCACTGCCTGTCTGTGTGTCACATTTTGGTAATTTGCCTGATATTTCAAGCTTTTTCAAATACTATGGTGATCTGTGATCTGTGTTACTATTGTAATTGGGGCATCACACACTGTGCCTACCTACAATGGTGGACTGATCAATAAATATCCTGTGTGTTCCGACTGCTCCACCGACCATCTCTCTCCCTCTCCTCGGCCTCCCTATTCCCTGAGATGCACCAATACTGAGACAAAGCCAACTAATAACCCTATAATGGCCTCTGTGTGGTCAAGTGAAAGGAAAAGTCGCATGAGTCTCACTTTAAATCAAAGGCTAGATGTGATTAAGTTGAGTGGGGAAGGCATGTCGAAGCCGAGACAGGACGGAAGCAAGGCCTCTTGCACCAAGCAAGAGCCAAGCTGTGAAGGCAAAGGGGAAAGTTCATAAAGGAAAGACAAGTGTTACTCCAGTGAACGCATGAATGAGAAGAGAGGGAGACTTACAGCTCATACGGAGAACGTTTCGGTGGTCTGCCTGGAAGACCCAACAGCCACGACATTCCCTTAAGCCAAAGCCTAACCCAAAGCAAGGCCCTGAGGGTCTTCAACTCCGGGAAGGCTCAGAGAGGTGAGGGAGCCGCAGAAGAAAAGTCTGAAGCTGGCAGAGGTTGGTTCACGAGGTTTCAGGCAAGAAGTCGTCTCGATAGAAGATGCTGTCGAGAACTTTGACAGCCAGAGAGAAGTCAATGTCTGGCTTCAAAGCTTCAACGGTCAGGCTGACTCTCCTGTGAGGGGCTCATGCAGCTGGGAACTTTAAGGTGAAGCCAGCGCTCAGGTGCCATTCCAGAAATCCTAGGGCCCCTTAAGAATGATGCTAAGTCGACTCTGCCTGTGCTCTATGATCAGAGCTGGCCTGAACGACAGCACATCTGTTTACAACATGGTTTACTGAAGATTTCAAGCCCACTGTTAGGACCTACTGCTCAGAAAAAAGATTCCCTTCAAAACATTACAGCTCACTGACCATGCACCTGGGCACCCAAGAGCTCTGATGAAGACAGACAATGAGGTTAGTGTTGTTTTCATGACCACTAACACATCCATTCTAAACCCATGGAACATGAAGTAATTTCCACTTTCAAGTCTTATTATTAAGGAAATACATTTCATTTGGCTCTAGCTGCCGCAGAACGTGATACCTCTGATGGATCTTGGCAAAGTAAATAAAAAACCTTCTATTTCATCTACTCTAGATGCCATTAGGAACACTTGTGATTCAACGGAAGTCGCCAAAGTATCAACATTCACAGGGGTTTGGAGGAAGTTGACTGTAACGCTCAGGACGTCAGCGGGGGAAGTCGCTGAGATGGGGAGCAAAGAGCAGGAGAACTAGAATCAGGAGTGGAGCCTGAAGATGGGACTGACGGGCTGCAATCTCATGATGAAACCTGAACGGATGGAAGTTGCTTCTCAGGGATGTGCAAAGAAAGTGGTTTCTTGAGATGGAAAGTACTCTTGCCGAAGATGCTGTGAAGATCGTTTAGAGGTTTAGAATATGCCATCCACTGAGTTGATAGGTAGCAGTGGGGTTTGATCCAATTCTGCAAGAAATTCTCCCATGGCTCCAACGCTATCAAACAATATCACCTGCTACAGAGAAATCCTTCATTCAGGTCATGATCCCGGAGACCCGGGATCGAGTCCCACATCGGGCTCCCTGCTCGACAGGAAGCCTACTTCTCCCTCTCTCACTCCCCCTGCTTGTGTTCCCTCTCTGGCTGCGTTTTTCTCTGTCAAATAAATAAAATCTTAAAAAAAAAAAAAAAAGGAGGAATCCATCGATGAGGCAAACTTTATCGTTGTCTTATTTTACAAAATTGCCACGGCCACCCCAACCTTCAGCGCCCAGCACCCCGATCAGTCAGCAGCCACCAATGTGGAGGTGAAACCCTTCAGCAGCAAAAAGATTATAACTCACTGAAATCCCAGATGGGTAGCATTTTTAAGCAATAGAAGTAGTTTTAATTAAGGTATGTACGCTGGGTTTTTTTAGGCATAATGCTACTGCACACCTAATAGACCACAGTATCATATAAACATAACTTTTATATGCACTGAGAAGCCAAAAAATTCATTTGGCCCACTTGACTGTGATCTTCGCTTTTACTGTAATGGTCTGGAACCGAACAATATCTCCGAGGTGTGCCTCTAATCGAATGTCTTTGACCGTAAAAAGGCTTATCAATCTGTAAAGGAAATAGTCTCCACTGAGAAGCTCACATGGTTCTTTTTTTTTTTTCCCTACACTCTGAGCTTCCACATCAAACAAGAGACAGTTAGAATGAAGCTAAATCTAGACAATGTAGGACCTGGTGGTGACGCTGGTCAAGTGGGGTGTGTGTGTGTGTGTGTGTGTGTGAGAGAGAGAGAGAGAGAGAGAGAGAGAGAGAAGACAGATAGACAGATTATTTAGAGCACATACCTTTTAACAGAGGTCAGAATATGCTGCTACTGAGTTTGACAAATAGTGATGAATACATACAGATGGCTGAAAATCAAGGGCTGAACAGAGCGAACAGCCCCAGCCTCAACTGCATGGGAGACACAATCCAACCAGACAACCTAGTCTATTTCTAAATCGCAACCCTGAGGACCCCACCAAGTCGCCTGCCTCTGGGCTTCACGGTCCGAAGAGGCAAAATCTCAGCGAAGCCCCGGAGAAATGCACAGAAGGGTGTGGGTGGATGGTGAGGGGGAGGGATCCCCAGGAGCAGGAAACAGTATGGACGGCACAGGAGCGGTGGCTGAGGCTGCGTCCCAGGCAAAGATTTTCACAGGAGCCTGGAGTTCATGGAGAATCAGGAGGCCCCTCCCCCACCTTCCTTTCCAGGGATGTGCTCAGAGCAGCCAACCAGCTCTGCTGTCCTATGTGCCCCGCTGGGACACAGGACCTCTGTAGATAATCATCAAGTTGAATCAAGCATGACAAGTCCTCCCCATCCTGTCCCAGCTTAATTTTCCATCATGTCTCTTCATGATCGCTCCATCCAATTTTGTGGGATCTTTCCATATTCTGTAGACTCTGTTCTTTTGCTGCTAACACTCACCTCTAAGAGTTTTCTTACATTCCCAAAACACAAGTGGGGGGAAACGGGCCAGGTGCTTCTCATTCCGTGCTTTGGAGGCATTCCCAGAGATTCTAAAGGAAAAAGAAGGCTCCTCTGTGCCTTCATGCTTCACGGATTTCCCCTTGGGTATTCTTCTGGGAAGAGGAGAATTAGCCAACGTACAGATGGACATGACTGTCATCATTACCAGTCTCGTCTTCAAAAGTGCGAACACGGGAGGCATGGCGGCAGAGCCTCTCACTCAGCAAGTTAAACAGATAATGTGATTTGCTCTAGAAGCTTGTAATCCAAGACAAAGAGCTCTGACATTAAGCTGTGACAACTAACAAATGAACCTTAAACATGGATGTTAATTAATTGTGCAAACAAATTTCACAAAGAGCGTTTACTGACTTAGGAGAAGGAGCCATTTTCAAACAGATTAGACGTATCATTTACATATAAGCCAAATCAATGAAATACAAACGGGGACTAAGTTGCTTCTATCCACTAATCATTTTTATCTATTCATTAAGAATGTCTCTACAAGACCACTTAACATAGTTTTGTTTATATTACTTGGAAGTAATTCCAACTTTTCCTTAAATCAGATTGTCCTTCATTTTGGTCCAAATTAGTGAGAGTTCATGGTTTTTTGTTTGTTTGTTTGTTTGTTTTGTTTTTGTTTTTGTTTTGTTTTTTTAGAGATTGAACGTGTGTGTGCGCACATGTGCATGAGCAGGGAGGGAAGGGCAGAGGGAGAGAGAGAATCTTAAGCAGATTCCATGCCCAGTGCAGAA
The DNA here is from genome assembly GCA_004023965.1 of Spilogale gracilis. NCBI lineage: Eukaryota > Metazoa > Chordata > Mammalia > Carnivora > Mephitidae > Spilogale > Spilogale gracilis. The sequence goes on along the minus strand of PITA01001638.1, from coordinate 50,041 downwards.
CCCAACGCGGGGCTCCATCTCACCAACTTGAGATCATGACCTGAGCTGAAAGTAAGAGTCAGATGCTTAACTGGCTGAGCCACTCAGGCTTCCCAAGTTGGAGAGCTTTCTGAGACTGACTGAAATAATTCACAAGGTTCAAAGTGCAGTAAGGATTGGCGTTCTGCCTTGTGTGTCCACGGCTGCAAGCCTGGTGCCCAGCACCGTGCCTGACACATAACAGGTGCCCAAGGAATATTTGCCATGCGCCCAGAAGAGCCCCAGATGCGGATGATGTTGGGGTGTTCCCTGTGTTTGCTGAACTGCAGCTCCAAGTACATTGAAGTCACTGCCAATTCTTCCATCACCGAGGCGTCCCGAAGAGCTTTGGCCTCAAGTAGTGCTCAGTGGCCACAGGGATGCTGGGTGGACAGTCGGGGGGAGCCGCTGGCACCGGCAGGGAGCCCAATGGGGCGACTCCATCATGCCGCGTCTGCTCTTAGCGGCTCCACCTGCCCTTTCTCTCCCAGTCTCCACTTGGAGCCCACGGTTATTTTGCTACCACCGTGACCCCCACACATTCTTGTCTCCACCCCCAAACTTTAAAGGTCACGTATATCTAGTGGCAGCCTGGTGAGCCCTAGAAAATAAAACTGCTTAATGCTCCTGACTCAGGAGGCACCAGAAGATCTCTTACCCTCTGGGGCCCTCAGCTACTTCGTTCACGAAATGAGAGGGTTTGATCTAAATAAAACCCATCAGCCTCTTCCCTACCAGTGGGAACCTCCCTGGTCTCCCAAGGAAGACCTGGGGGGGCTGAGGCACCAGACAGCAGGTTTAAGCTGGGCTTGCTTCTGGCGATCCCATCAAGCTTCCCTGCGTCCAGCCTGTGGATTAATATAGAGCCCCAGTTACGTTCTCTAGTAAACTTGACTGTATTTCTTAGAGATGTTTATATGTAAGTTCTGCAACAGAGCTGCATTGATGGGAATAATCCTTCGTGTGGGTAAGGACTGTAGCTCCTTACGGTGAGGTAGCAGGGGTTGGGAAAGTGGGGGTGTGGGAAACGAGCACCCGCTCAGGTCAGGCAGCTGAGGGCCCCTGCAACAGGTGCCGACCCCCCAGTACCGTGCATAAGAGGCAGCGGGATGTGAGTTCTTACCAACTTCTTATTTCTGCCATACACTGAGTTTCAAGGAGTATATGCTGACTGCTTGCTTCCCGAGTCCCTCCCACCCATCAAGACCCCCCTCCCCCCAGGACGCTTGCCGGACAGCTGCCACCTCCATCACCTTCTGGGACATCCAATCTGATGGCTCTGTCCATGACACACTACCTCAGACACACTCAGGACCTCCTGCCCTTTCTGGCCAGGTAACGGCCCCATCACCCCTTTCTCTCCCACTCCGAGAAGGAATAGGGGGTTGCAAATGCATGAGACAGAGGATCTCTTCCATTAAAAAAAAATAAATGTATTTGCAAGTTCTCATTTACTAATGATTATTTAATCTTAATTGTGGTTATACCTGGTCTTATACCTGCTTATCTTATTTATAATCCTACTTACATGTATAGAATAATATCTAGTCTACTTTTAGCTGACCAGGGTCCTCCAAACTATTGTGATGCAAGTGCTGGGTCATCCTCTTGGCTGATGACCATGTCTGTTGGTTCAGTCCCTTGGTGACCTGGTTCTTTGTCTCAGAATTGCAGGGAGGGGGTTTAGGGATGGGGCAGGGGAGGACAGGTGGCCCGTGGCTTGGGACCCAGGCCCCAAGATGGAATTATTCTGACCCTTATAGGGTCCACAGAGATGACCACTGGTATAGATGGAGGGAGAGAGTTTCTCATGTGGTGCATTTTGAGGTCCCTGGATAAGGTTATCCCGGGGTATATGAGTGGGCCGGACTGGCTAATAATCTCGTGGCTTCAAAGTGATAACATTTACTATTTGTTCACATTTGTTCAGAGGAGAAGGTGGATGTAGCTCAGAGCGTGAGAGAAGGAGCCTACAACACCAAGTCCATTTTGTCCAGGGCAGTTCAGCTCGGGCATTAAAAGTTCCAAACTCCTCAGCAAAACAAAAGCTCACATCCCCTTAAAAAATGGCTCAGACGAGGGGCACCTGGTGGCTTAGTTGGTTAAGCGACTGCCTTCGGCTCAGGTCATGATCCCAGAGACCAGGGATCGAGCCCCACATCGGGCTCCCTGCTCGGCAGGAAGCCTGCTTCGCCCTCTCTCACTCCCCTGCTTGTGTTCCCTCTCTGGCTGTGTTTCTCTCTGTCAAATAAATAAATAAAATCTTTTTTTTAAAAAAATGGCTCAGATGGTAAATGTTACATTACAGGTATCTTAGCACAATCAACAGGAAAGGAAAAGGCCACTACTTGTGCTCACCCTCCCAAGAAGGTGGCATGTCAACCACCCAAAATTACCCCACTGAGGGTCTCCTTGCTGTCCCTCAGCGGCTCCCCCATGAGCCCTTCCCTAGAGAGGGATCCTGATTTGTTAAGGCCTTCACCATCTCTGTCCCGGCTGGTGAGACCAGGGCAGCCCTGCAGCCCGATTCCTTACATTGCTTCAGGGCTGGGAAAACTATCAGCTGACAGCTGCCTACCCGGCCCCATGCCCTGGAACAATCCAAGCTGGATGTTCTCCAGTGGAGTACGCCTTGCTCTAGTCCAGTCAACATAATCTTGAAGTTTAAACGCTGGGAGAAAGAGTAACATAGCAAGTTGATACTTTCCCAACAGGGTGATGAAATTGGGGTGGCAGAGGGGAGAGCACGGGAAAAGGCAGAGAAACAGGGAGGAGAAGAAGGAGCCCAGGGAAGGGGCAGAGAGCCCCAAAGTCCAGAAGGACTACGAGTTACAGGAAGACCATGAACCTGAACAGGGGAGTCTAGGGGTCAAGGGAAAAGGGGGGGGCAGTAAGAGCTGGGTCCTCATAGCACAGCAGGCGCCCCATTCAGCCAGACCTGAAACTTTCCAGAAAGAAGCGCAGGCAAATGACATGAAGTGAGCGAGGCACCGGCGAGGTTGTGCACCCCGTCCTACTTCGATGTAAAGGAAAGAAGTACAATGGCCACCTTTCTGGAGGGAACTATTTTTAGAAGTCTCAGGTGATTTTCCAGCTGGAGAACAAAAGCAATGGCGACTTCACCCAGAGGCCCATGTCAACACAGAGCATTTGGAGGGTGACATCTGACAAGAAAGGGACCCCAAACCCAGCTGAGCCCCATCTCCTAATAGCCTTGGCCTGGTGGCCAGCCCCCTGAGGGTTTATGTCTCCCCGGGGCTCCTGCCTCTGCCTACTGTCTTTGGAGCCTTTTCTCCCACGGCTTACAGTCCTGGCCAATGCCACATAGCTGGTTTTTTCCTGCCCAAACCCGATCAGACCCCCAATAATGAGAATGTCTTCATTTGCCACCCAATGCATGTCAGTAAAGAAAAGTTTACGTTCCTTCGAGTGAACTTAATTTTGTCTCCTGTTCTCCTGGTCAGCCTTCTGTGTTAACCACCAAACCAGGCTCCTCGTGCCCTTATTCCTCTTGCTGCATGACCCCCCCGCCGAGCGCCTACCTTGCCCAGGCCCGGCGTGTCCTTCACCTTGCTGACCGCCCGCAGGAGGCAGGGAGGGGCGGGCGGAGGGCAGCTGTGCAGAATGCCGCTGAAGCTGGTGGCAAAGAGAGGGGGTTCGGCTGCAGACGAGGTGGAAGGGCGATGTTTCTTCTTTTTAGAAGACAGGTTTAACTTCTGGGCGGCTCTGGAACAAAATAATGCAGAAAAGGGACAATGAGGGGCAAGTACGCTCCAATGTCCAATGAGATGTGCCAGGCTTACTTTATTTATCCTCTTTCTCTTAAAGAACCCCTGGTTCTTCCTGAAGCTTGATAGTTCCCTGTTTGTTTGACCTCCAGGGGCTGGGCAGTGGCCCCTTACTACAGCACAGCGAACCTACCGAGCCACCCAATCACTTATATACAGAGAGGAAAAAAAAGCCATACAATTGCACAGTTCTGCAATCACGATTTCTAAAGACTGGCTTGCCTTAAGCATGGATACAGCTGGTCTGTCTTCGGGGAAAAACAGCACCTATGAGGTTAGTGATCCCACAGCTTCTCTGGTATGAACTCCAGTGTGAGATGCCTTACGAGTTATTGAGAAATTGGAACACCTTGTAAAATCCCAACCAGCCTGGTGAAGAACCGCATGGCGACCAATCAAGGCTCGCTCCGTGTGTGGTTGTGGAAGAAAAACACATGGCCCAGGGCCACGGGGAAACATAAATCAACCTGGTTTTGGAAACATAACACCAAATCAAAACAGGGTCCAGCCTGGGTACACAGTGCTGAGACTATGGGCTGGTCATGTGGAAAATAGGCTTTGTGCGGGGGTGTGGGGTGGGTGGGGTGTCTTTCGATACAAAATGCAATTCTTGGGGGGCGCTTGGGGGGCTCAGCCGGTTAAACATCTGCCTGTGGCTCAGGTCATGGTCTCAGGATCCTGGGACAGAGCCCCACATCGCGGCGAGCTCTCTGCTCAGCGGGGAGTCTGCTTCTCCCTCTCCCTCTGCCCCTCCTCCTCTGCTTGTGCTTTCTCTCAAAGAAATAAATAAAATCTTAAGAAAGAAAATGCAATTCAAGGGCAAGTGCCAGGGGTGAAGGTCAGAGCCAACAAAGGTGGCACAGAGAGGGTAGATGGGGAAAGGCGGGAGAGAGGTTGCCAGCATCGTTAACAACAGAAGTGATCTGTGACACATCATATTCTTGTTAGAGCGAGTAGTGGTGGTGGTGGTGGGGAATCAAACAAGTTACTGCAGCGACTGTGATATACTCACTTCTGGATTCATTCCAGACTTCTTCCTTTGTCTTAACTCTACCATCCACGCCCACCCACGCCGCACTCAGTGTGGAGGAGAGTGAGGGTCCTGGGAAGCCCTCCCAAGGACATCGCCCCAGGGTTCCCTCCTCTTTCTCTCTTGCAATGCCAGAAATTTCACTCTGGAAAATACTAGATCAATCCCAACAGCATACAAGCGTGCTGTCGTTTCTCCCGTCTTAAAGGAAAAATACACAACCTCTTCTTGATTCCTCTTCTGCGGCCAGCTCCCGTTCTGTTTCCTTGCTCAGCTTTGCCCAAAACTCGGCAAGAGCTATCTATCCTTGTTTTCTCCAGGACCTCAACTTCCGCTGCCTCCGAGTTCATTTCGGTGGCAGCGGGGGTGGGGGGGTGTCCCTAACCGCCAGTTGCTTTGGAACTGCTCCTGTCCCAGCTGCTGATGGCTTGCTTGCACCATAGCTCAGTGGCACGGTTCTCAGCTATGTCTTTCCTGACCCATCAGAGCAAAGATTATATCCTTTGCTTTCCTGTACCTTTTCCCTGAGGGTTCCAGGGCATTCCTGGCCATGCCCTTCAGTGTTCTTGGCCGGTTTCTTCTCTTTCCCTCCACCCCTCAGAGGCGGGATGCCTCAGGGCTCAGTCCTCGGTCCTCTTCACGTCTACCCTCTGTCTCTGGCTGTTATCTCCCAGGAGCACCATTTAAATATCATTGCAATGCCCAAGACCCCTAAATTTTTATTTCCATCTTAGACCTCTCTCTGGATTTCTGTATTTATTTATCCAACTACCCCCTCAACAATTCTATTTGGATATCTAATCAATGTCTTGGACTTAGACACTATATTCTTGATCTTTTCCTGAGAAACTATGTGCCCTTGGCCTTCCTGCCTCCAGAAAACGACAGTTCCATCCGGGCGATGGCCCTGACAAGTCTGACTCCTCTTTCTCTCATACCACACCGCCCATGCATCAGGAAACCGTATGGGCTGTAACTCCAGAATGTGTCCACCACCCACCGCCTGTCACCACCTTGATTGCCACTATCTCCAGCTGAGCCACTCCCCTCCCCTCCCGTCTGGGTTCCTAGAAGAGTCTCCTAACTCGTCTTTCCTGTCACCCCCCAGACCCCACCCCCACTGCCCAGGCTGTTTTCCACAAAGTGGTCCCAATGCTTCACTTAAAACATAACTGCTCGGGGGCCCCTGGGTGGCTCAGTCGTTAAGCTTCTGCCTTCGGCTCAGGTCATGATCTTGGAGTCCCGGGATGGAGCCCCACATCAGATTCCCTGCTCTGCAGGAAGCCTGCTTCTCCCTCTCCCACTTCCCCTGCTTGTGTTCCCTCTCTAGCTATGTCTCTCTCTGTCAAATAAATAAATAAAATCTTAAAGAAAAAATAACTGCTCATAAAATCCAACTCCTCCATTTTGCTTCTCATCTCATATAATTACAGTGCCCTGTAAGGCCTCCCATATATCCTCCCTCCTCCCTCAGACCACCTTTCTGACGATTCTCGTCTTCATTTACTCTGATCCAGCCAGACTAGCCCCCAAATACTCCTGGTACACTCTCACCACAGGGCCTTTGCACAGGCTCCTGCCTTAGCCTGGAATACTCTGCCCCCGGTAGACTTAGGCACGTGGCTCACTCCCTTACCTCCTTCAAATCTTTCTTCACGTGTTACCTCCTCAGTGAAACTACCCTGCCCACCATGTCAGACAGCACTTTGCAAAGATGGCCGCACCCATACATATCCCATCCCACATGCTCTTCCTAGGAAGGGACATTAACGTATCTCCGGCGACAGGCATGGTCTATCTCCCTTCTCTTCAAATGCCATTGGAACTTCGAAATCGCCTTGACTGACAAAATGTGGTGGGAATGATGTTGTACAACCTCCAAGATTGGGTCATAACAGACAATATGGCTTCCACCAGTTCTCTCCCTCTTAGAGCACGGCCTTGGCATTGTGAGGAAGCCTGTGTCACACGGAAAAGGCCGTGCAGAGAAGAGCTGAGGTTGCCGGCCCTCGTTGACCACCAGATGTCTGAGTAAATGAGCCTTTACATGACTGCATGAGCCATACTCCAGCCTTTTGGCTGAGGCCCAAGGCACTGTGGGCCGAGATAAGCCATCCTCACTATGTCTTGTCCCAAATTACTGAACTCCAGACACCATGAGAGATGAGAAGTGATCATTGTTGACTTAAGCCACTAAGTTTTGGTGTAACTGGTTACAAGTCATAGTAAATGGACCAGCAGCACCTGCCCCCAATCTCATTTCCCTCCCCCCGCCTGCCTCATACCCATCCCCCGTGGCACTTCTAATGTAGATAATTTACTTAGTTATCATTGGTGTATTTTACTGTCCGTTTCCTCTCTAAAATGTAAATCCTAACGGTGCCAAAGGAGCACATGTATATGTTGAATGAAAGAATGAAGACTGAAGGATCTGGGGCTATTTAGACTGAAGGATCTGGGGCTATTTAGACTGGAGAATAGAAACCAGGAGAAAAGGGGAGGAAAAATCTTCTAAAAAACTATCTTTTTAAAAAAAAATGAATAGGGGGCCTGGGTGGCTCAGTCCATTGACCATCTGAATCTTGATTTTGACTCAGATCATGATCTCTGCGTTGTGGGATTGAGCCCTGCGTTGGGCTCCACGCTCCGCACGGAGCCTGCTTGTCCTTCTGCCCTTACCCCTGCTCAAGCGTTGCGTTCTCTCTCTTTCTCTCAAATACATAAATAAATAAACAAATAAATAAAATCCTTTAAAAAATGAATAAATGATATGTAGCAGACACATTTTTCAAGCAAGAAGACCAGATAATTTCACAGGCTATCTTATTCTGTTTCAGAAAACCTGCTGAGGAAGACAATAATACTCCCATCTCACAAAGAGTCAGGGCTTCCAAGAGTGAAATCCACAGTCTTTTCAGCATCTGACCTAAATCTGAACATCCAGCTTCTTCAGACACTGGGTAGATAATGGGCAAATTACTTCAATCCTGATTGTTTATAACATATATGAGGGGTCTACACAGCACCTGACATTTCGTTGGCACTCAGTAACACTATCATTATCACTGTCATCAATACGATTATTGACCTCAGTTTCTGTGCAGTAAGATCAAACAAAAATAGTACCTACCTTTGTAGACTTTTTAGGAAAATGAAATAAGATTGTACATTAGGGTTTCGGTACAAAGGAAGTTTTTAATAGATGGCACTTTGTAGGATTTTTTTAAAGATTTCATTTATTTATTTGAGAGAGAGAGGGGGGGCATGAGTGAGAGGGAGCACGAGAGGGGAGAGATCAGAGGGAGAAGCAGACTCCCCGCCGAGCAGGGAGCCATGTGTAGGACTTGATCCCGGGACTCCAGGATCATGACCTGAGCCAAAGGCAGTTGCTTAACCAACTGAGCCACCCAGGTGCCCAGCACTTTGCAAGATTATAGGAAGGGAAGATGACACTGAATGTAGGTCTACCTGCCCCATTTTGTACAGTACTGTCTCTCAAGAGGTAGCAAAACAGGAAGGCAAGACAAAAAGACACACTTGGGTCTATAAGCATAAGGTTTTTCTTTCTAGAAACTAGAGTAACCCATCAGCAGTCATGGGTCTGCTTCATGAAATTGTGAGCTTGGGCAGAAACGCCCAAGTAGGAGCTAGAAAACTGCTTCCAGGGAATATCGGGGAGATGATGCATGTGTTGGGAGAATCAGATGATTTCCAAAATCTCTTCCAAGGCAGTTTCTGAAATGATTCCTGGAATCACTAAATTCCATTTAGGGAAGCCTTTGTTGGCTTCAATGCAGAAAAATAGTAATGGAGGGAATTACTTTGAGAATACAATTAAAAATTTCTTTCTGGGGCGCCCGGGTGGCTCAGTTGTTAAGCGTCTGCCTTTGGCTCAGGTCATGATCCCAGAGCCCTGGGATCGAGCCCTGCATCAGGCTCCCTGCTCAACAGGAAGCCTGTGTCTCGCTCTCTCACTCCCCCTGCTCCTGTTCCCTCTCTGGCTGTGTTAGGGTCCAGAAGGTTAGGGTCCAGAAATCCCTCCTGGATAATTGTATTACTTGGTGACATAAGGACAAGAGAGTCATGGAAGAACTGAACAGATAAAGACATTTTGGCTAGCCGAGTATTTTGTGTAATTAATGCCTTCTAATAAGTTCTTTCTTCGCAGGGGGAAAAACAAATGAGAGGGTCATCTTAGAAGATTTCAAACAACCAAAAAACCCTAAAACGCTACTATAAGCTATATTTACTTGTCTCATTCCTATGATAGTATCATATGTTACTTCAAGTTATTCATCCCAGCACACATCTCTAAATAGCCATAAGCTTCATTGACTTCTCTGTGCCTTATTTCAAGAAAACAGATCGTCTCTCTAACAGGATGAAATTCATAGTTGCTGAACATATATGAGGAAATTGGTGCCACCCTACGCCTTATGAAGCTGGGAATTTGGCAAGAATTTAAACTGGTGAGCTCAGTTTTTCCCTCTGGGTTCCGACCCTATCTCTCCCTAGCCTTGTCATCTCACCCAGGAGACAAGCTATCTTAACACATTGTGGAATGCTATCTGAATCCAGGTTATCAGTTTGGAATTGAGACGACCTTCACATGGGACAGTCACTTGTTGGCCAGATTTACCCAGATTGAAATTAAAGAGGGGGGGGTACCCCGGTATCTCAGTCATTAAGCATCTGCCTTCGGCTCAGGTCATGATCCCAGAGTCCCAGGATCAAGCCTCGCATCGGGCCCCCTGCTTGGCGGGAAGCCTGCTTCTCCCTCTCTCACTCCCCCTGCTTGTGTTCTCTCTCTAGCTGTGTTTCTCTCTGTCAAATAAATAAATAAAATATTTTTTAAAAATTAAAACATTAAAATTAAAAAAAAATGGGGGGGGGGGCACCTGGGTGGCTCAGTTGGTTAAGCGACTGCCTTCGGCTCAGGTCATGATCCTGGAGACCTGGGATCGAGTCCCACATCGGGCTCCCTGCTTGGCGGGAAGCCTGCTTCTCCCTCTCTCACTCCCCCTGCTTGTGTTCCCTCTCTCGCTGTGTTTCTCTCTGTCAAATAAATAAAATCTTTAACAAAAATTTTTTTTCTTAAAAAGGAGGCAAATAATTACCAGGGAAATGTAACTGATTTAGTTGGGGGGAAGATCTTAGGTCTCAGTTATATAGATCAGAAGGGGATCTTATGAGGATTTTTTTTTTTTTTTTTTTTTTTGTATTTGTGTGCAGACTATTTGACCTAGAATTTTCAGAACTGGGTGTGCTTAAATGGAAAACACTTTATGACAAGCGTATCTCATGAGAGTTAAATTAGGGTTTCTGCCATGCTTAGTGTGTAGAGATTACTAACATATTGAGCTGACAATCCCTTAAGAATTATTAGCTTCATGAGGAATTGAACTTTCCTTAGGGAACACCAGGAGTATCAAGCATTACAGTCATTTTATTAAGGAGTCACTATCCTTTTTAGAATTTGACATACCATGTTTTGCTAACCATATTTGGAGAGCAATTCCTCCTTTTTTAAAAAAAATTCTTTTATTTTTTTCTTTTCTTTCTTTTTTTTTTTTTTTT
>PITA01001638.1:0-39528 GCA_004023965.1 Spilogale gracilis | reverse complement strand
GAGATCACGTCGGACTCAGTAACTGAGTCCAGGCACCTCAAGAGAACATTTCTTCTGATCTGAGAGGGGTTTCCAAGTGGGGGATGCTCAGATAGGTGGGTAAACAGTTCATACAAATTAAGAGGTCATTCAAGTTCTACTAAATTGGGCCCAGGCAATTGACTGGTGAGGCCTCCGCTGAAGAACCGCTCCAGGGGAGGACTGGGGGGAGGCCCTCCGCACTGCCACATCTGCTGCACAGAAGGGGTCCCGACCCGGGAGGGGACAACGATGATAAGACATCCACTGCCAGCTTGTAAAAGACACCCCATTTCCATCTAACGTGATAGCGGCCGGGGCTGCCATGGGCTAGGAGGGCTTCTGCGCCATCAGAAAATATTTCAATGCTCAGAGGATTAAGACGGCCTGATAATGAGCAATGACATGACAGATCACAGCAGCTCCTCAGAAATCCGCGGGGTCAATGACGCAGGGCGTCAAAGAGAATAAAGCCGATTGGAAATAGAGCGATTATGTGACAAGAACCAGCGGTCTGAGAGCTTCTGGAAACAGGTAGGATGTCCATGTGTGCATTAGAAACCAGAAACAACAGCAACAAAACCCCAGTCACGCATCGTTTGGAAATCGCACGGACTGGAAAGCGTTGGGGCCCCTCCTCAAAGCACACTGCTCCGTTTGGAGACTTCCCAGCAGGGAAGAAGAGCGCTCTCCTTCACCTTTCCAGGCTGTAACTGGCTCGCACGGAGGTCATTTCCATGTCTCCCGAGGCTGAAAAGCGTAGGGGTCTTGGGTTTTTTCTGATATCTATGTAAATGATCCACTTCATTAGTGAGGAAAGATAATTCATGACATGACTTCAAATAAAATGTTTACCATCAGGAGCAAAACACGGCTGACCCTTAACCTCACACCACATTGAGCGAAACACTGCAGGCAGGCTCGATGAGAGTTCGGAAATGAACTGACGTCTGGAGTTTAACGCACAACATTCACCCACAACGATCATTTCTATGGATTCACCCGCATTCTTCTCTTAAAAATCTGCCTATTTTTCAAGGGCTCGTGTAAATTGCCGTCATCAACTCCTTCAGCCTTCGGGGGGGTCCTCACTTGTCACCCTGAAGTCTTAGAGCAATTGGTCTAAAGAAAATCTCACTTAGGTTCCAGCCCCTAATGAGACGCTGCTCTGTGGCAGGGGTGTGTGCTTCTCGGTGTTTCTGGCACTGCCTCCAACTCCCTGAAGGTCAATACCACACGCATCCTTGCTTGTGCACCTGCCACTCACCCCAGGGCTTTGCGCCTTGTTGAGGGGACAGCGTGTGCCCTGCTCCCTGCTGCCAAATCCATCCAGCCCTGGGGCTTACGGCACACAGGAAGTGCCAAGCTTAAGCAGCCTGGAGTTTTAGATAATGCTCAGACCTTGGCAAGTCTTACTCCTTCTAAAGCATTTTCCGCTCATGGCCACACCCATCCTCACTTGGGACTAGTGATTCTCACATTTGAGATCAGGATTCAAGCTTTCACTCTTCTGGGGCCTGGGCTGGTCACATCCTCATGCTATTACACAACTTGATAAATGAAAGCTGTTAGTTTATTTCATTTGGGCAAAATAAAACCAAATGATAATCATTTGCTTAATAATGAACACCCCCCCCAAAAAAAAATAAGCGGTTATATATTTTTGTGTGGGACTCAAATCAAATCATATATAAGCATTTACAAATTACTGATCCGGTTGCTTAGCAACGTACCTTCCCAGCACAGGGGAAAATGTCTCTGCTGAGTGAGTCAGGTCATGCCCAGAATTAGGATGTGAATGGCAAATTAGACAAAAATGGCTTCTCTGTCCCTACAGTCCCAACCCGGAGTGAACCCTTGCATGACAATAACAACAGACTTCAGCATGTACCATCCTGCGCTACCTCCACCTCTTCCTCTAAAGACACCCTCGGAATGCTAGAAGCTGCTCAGAATGCATCAGAACACTCTGGAAACTCAATCAGTCCATCGGTATTTACCGGATGCCAGCTATGCACAAAACAACTATGCAATCAATGGGCTATGGATATCGCGAAAGTCATCTGTGAGTCGCCCAGCAGCCGCTCTCTGTTCAAGAGTCCACCGCGAAAATGCACAGAGGAGAAGAATCCACATCACCCAGCAAGACCGATAACTTCCTTCTGGCTCTGAGGAAGCAGAGATAAAGAGAAGCGTGAAGGTGCCTACAGACACGGGGCGGGGACCCCTGATACCCAGTGAGAGAGCCTCTCCACCAGGCAAGAGCAGCGAGCCTCTCCGGCACCGTGTTATCTGAGCAGCACACCATCTACCCATCCCCGGGGGCAACCAGTGGACAGAAAGCAGTGTCTGAAAACCATGCTGTCAGTAGATGTTGCGAATCCATTTGTGTCTGGATGTTTTTCATGGTCAGAGGGAGAATATTATGAATAAATGAAAAAATATGGCTCCCGTCAAGAATAATGGGCACAGAAAGAGCTTGTTCATAAGCTATGGTTTTTACAAAAGCGACTCAAAGTAAAACCTTCTTTGTGTGAAGCTGGGTACCTATGAGAGTGTTTGCTGAACCAAAGTCCTTGTGTGAAGAGAAATGCCTTCATAGGCCCAAATAAAGCAGACGATGTTTGATTTAAAAAAAAAAAAATGCAGTCACAACCCACCGTCCAGCAAGCTCTGCTCACTTCGGCCTGCCTGCCGGCAGGACACTAGACATTGTGACTGATCTGCTCGGCGTCCTGGGATATTCAGGGCAAGCGCATCACTGATGGAGCGCGGAGCCATCTGCAGGAGGCGGGGTTCCCCGGGCCAAAGAGAAGGTGGGGGAACCCGTGCCCGTGAACTTGTCCCGAACTCGACGACTTGGTACCACCTTCTGTCGGCAGCTTTGGGGATTCGTGGCCTTCTTTATTCCCTTTCTGTCTCTGCATCAGACCCCAGTACTGCCTAGATGACAAATGCTAGGGCCGGACCTGGAGGGAAACACTCAGAGTGGACCCAGGAGTTCTGTTTCTGAGATGGAGAAACTTTGGGAACATGCACCTTGCTTCAAACTTCTGCAGGCAATCATTCCTCAGAAGAGTGCACCCTCACTCTTTCAAGAGCCTTGGAAGATGGAATAACCCCAACTTACCCTCTATTCCTGAGTAGCAGGTATAAAGGAGCACACTGTCAATTTCTCCACTGCCTCTGACACCATGTGACATACCCCTGAACTTGACTCCAGAGCTGTTAATTTCTTCATTACCTGCAGAGCACCATTGCTCTCCACACACGCCTGTAAAGCTACACTTCTTGTGTTCCCTGCTCTCAGAGGGGGTGAAGCTCCAACCTGCTAACACATGATACACACCAGGAAGAACATTCTCAGGGAGGAGAAAGCCCTAAGGAGCACAGGAGTCTGGAGATGCACACTGGGCGTTCTCCTCCAAGTGTGTCAACAACACACACTCTGGACGGCACCAGGTAAGGATCAAGCCCAGGATGGGCGCACTGCCCCATTCCCGTGGGGTACAGCCTTGCCTGCTTTCTGACGTGGGGCCAGGGGCTGTGCATCGGGGCTAGTGGCTTGGTCTTCCCAGACTCCTAATCTGGCTTCCTGGTCTCCTGCCTCTGGGCTTCCACTTGCTAGCTGGACTTCTGCTCACAAGCCTGCTGCTCCAACCTGGGATTTTCTTCCTTCTTTGCATTTGGGTCCTTACACACTTGTCCCTGTGCCAACTGACCTTCTGGTCTTGAATCCCTTCTGACCAGGTGCTTCCTGTCTGCAAATCTTTATCTCCGGCCTGGACTGCCCAGGTCAAGCCAGCTTAGTAACCAGGAAACTATACGGCTTAATCTCTTTCAGAGCCGTAGCTTTAATTTATGTATTACTATACATAAATTAAAGGAACTGTGGGGTCGCCTGGGAGGTATGTGCCTTCCACTCAGGTTGATGTGGTAAACGAAGGCAAAAGAAAAATTAAATTTCCTTACCACCCAGAACCCACTGACAAGTCCTTGAAACAGGCAGAGTGACATTCCTCTAGGGACTCAGCTACTTTGCTAAGGGAAAAAGGCAATCTTAGCCCGACCCTCCAGGACACTGTAAGTCTACTTATATAAAATTCCTTTGGAAATTTCCTTTATCTCTAAAACCTCCAAGATACATGTTGTCATGTATCATGTCCCCCCCACCCCGAGCATAAGACCTAGGAATACACATCTGAGGGGTCTCATGACTAAGGTTTTATTAGACTATAAGAAATGACCTTTTCCTAAAAATAGCTAGCCCCCTCAAGGTCCTGGAAATCTTGCTTCCAAATTCCTTAGAGACTTATGCTCTCCCTAACCCCTTCCCAACTCCAAAGTATATAATGGGCCACTCCTCACAACTACAAGGTAATAAAACCACATTTGTGCACCAAAGATGTCTCAAGAATTCTTTCTTGGTCATCAGGCTTTGAACTCTAATGTCTTTGCTACATTGCGGTCATGGTCCCCAGGTCCTGGGATCGATCCCCACTTGGGCTCCCTGCTCAGTGGGGAGTCTGCTTCTCCCACTCCCTCTGCCCCTCTCCCTGCCTATGTTCTCTTTCTCTCAAATAAATGAATAACATCTTAAAAAAAAAACAAAAAACAAAAAACAAAAACCTGTGAGCACCTAAAACACCAGACCCAAGTAAATGCAAATATAAGTTTAAAAATCCATCCCAGACCAGATAAATATTACCTTGGTGAACCACCATTCCTGGGATCTTTCATAAACATGAATAACTGAGAACCGGCTAGTGTTACTAAATGAAGTGGATGAGACCAGGTAACTACCATCTAGCTAAAGACAGTCAGGCTGATTAAGTAAAGCCCATTCCTTGGGGAATGTGAGGGCCTGATTTCTCTGGTGAGAAACAAGTGTCCAGTGTGTGTGTGTGTGTGTGTGTGTGTGTGTGTGAGAGAGAGAGAGAGAGAGAGAGAGAGAGAGAGAGAGAAAGTGCACGTGGGCGTGCCCATAGATCTTCTACCGTACAAAGACCATCCAACTAAAATTAAGATTCCTTCAAGGAATAAACACATTCCAGATAATTTAATTTTAAGAATCTAATGACTCTAATGTTCTTTTCATTACATCATGCTGCCTTGTAAATGCTAACGCCAGTAGTTTCTAGTTAAATCCTTTTACATATGCTAATGTAATGTTAAAGGAAGAAATTGCATGATTTACCCTAAACAAGATAGCCCATTTAAAAGCCAAGGGTGACCACTCATTCCCCATGAGTTTTCCTTAATATTTATCTTCCTTAGCTGTTTGGCAGGGAATCACATGAAAGGACGCAGAAACGGAACAACAGTGGTGGTGTTCACTTTTGAGGTCTTTGAAAAGAAACGGGCCTTTATTCTCACTCTTCCCATATTTTGATCATGTGAAATGAGAAACTGACATGGAGTTACTCACTCTAGAAATAATTTGCTGCCTGAAGCGGCCAAGTGCTATCAGGGTGTGATAGCTAGAAATGGACAGTATGGGCGGAGAAAATAAAGCCTTTAATCTGGAACTCTTTGCTCAATACCTGTGGCTCTTTCAGATGCAAAGCTAATTAACTGTCAATGCTGGGTGACAAGCTCTGTGGTTTGGGAGCTTCTTGGTTAATTAAATTTCAATATAATGGCTTGGGAATTTTTTTTCTCTTTTAATATCAATATTTCTTTTTGTTCAACAAATTACTTGCTATAGTTGAAACTGGAAGACATCATTAAGTAAGTTATTTCAAAGAACAACAATCCGTACGGGGTCTCTGCAATACAATGGGATGAACTGGACTTGGCAGAAGAACAGAATGTTCCCTGACTCTATAGCAAGGCTACACAGCCCCAGACCCTGGGATGTCTTTTCGATTGCTGGCACCTCTGCAGCCCCACTAGAGGGAGAGAGGCAAAAACTTCCACCTTCTTCTTTCCTACCTACAATACCACCAAGCCACGTGGGTTGGAGTCTATGTAGACTGCTGACAACCACAGTAAAGGCACACTGCAATAAAGTGCACTCACCACAAGCGTATCCAAAAGCTCCCGTGCACAGGAAGGAGGCAACTTTTATTTTCAATACAGAAGCAATCTCCATGGAACAGACAGCACAGATGAGAGATTACTCCAGAGCAAAATAACTCATGAAAGGAGTTAAGAATCTATAGTAATCATAGCCTATGAGATTGGAGGGGCAAACCTTTTGTGACTTTGAATCGAAGCTGCTAACAATGACCTATAATTTACTTTTTTAAAAAAGATTTCTTCATTTGAGAGAGAGTGAGCATGTGGGGGGGGTAGAGGGGAGAGAAGGAGAATCTCAAACAGACTCCTTGCAGAACATGGAGACCACCCAGGGCTCAATCTCAGGACCCTGAGGTCATGACCTGAGCCAAAACTAAGAGTCAGACGCTTAACCAGCTGAGCCACCCAGACACCACGATAATTTACTTTTTCTTACACATACTTGATTTTTGCTTATTTCTGCAGGTGCAGGTTGGTTATGTTACACAGTAGCACGGGAAGGGAAAAGAGGTAGGTCCAGGGTGCATATCTTCATTGATAGCATGTGACTTGAGCACTGAGAAGGGACTTCTTCCCGCCCCATTCCCTCCCATTCCACTACTGCATTTACTGTCCCTACTGCTCAGGTTCTTGGGGGCTGTGCACAAGCAGGGGTGTGTGTATGTGTATGGGGGTACATGCACACACATCTGTGTAGTATGGGAGAGGAGGGAGAAGGCAGGAAGAATAACAAAGAAATGAAAAAGAAGAAGAAAACTCAGTGGATTCCTCTCAAACTTTTTGTTACGTTCTTCATACTTTTTCTGTCTTGCAGATAACAAGTATTTTAGAAAAGAATGATCAAAAGATTAAACACTGCTGTAACAAAAGGAATTATTTTGAAATTGCAGGCAATAGAGAAATTTATCAAAACAAGTGAAGATTTCATTCACATTTCCTGGTTAGCTCTGGAAAGAAACCTGACCTGGGTGAAGCTACCCAGTTCACTCATGTTTACTTTGGAAGGCATATTACTTGTAGTTAGGTGAAATGTGCAGTAGGTAATATTACATTTTTTATGCTATGGCTAGTGGTAGTTTTTGCAATCCTAAATTAAATGAAGCCCATTTTTGCAGAATTGGAGCATGATTCTATTATTTTAAGTAGCCATATTGGTTTAAAGTACTATCTCAACTTTACTAACTTGTTAACAATAACTATGGTTTTCTGACACTGAATCCTTGGCTAAGAATAAAATTCCCAGATCTGATATTATTATCAGGAAGATAGTATTTATTCTAACAGAGCTTCTCGGAACAGATTGGGTGAAAGGAAGAAAACACTCATTCCCTTAAGCACGAATCTATCCATCTGTGTCTGTGATACACTCATGCACAGTCGGACAGAATGTGAGTCATGTTATGTAATCAATCAAACGATCAATCATCTTCCCGTGTGGAGTCCCACGTTTATACAACAGATACTCTCTACAAATTGCCTGTAATTTGAGTTTTTATAAATTGAATCTTATTTCACATTGATTTCTATTAAAATTTCAGAAGGCATTTCGTCTTTATGAATGATATTCAATTGAGAGGGACTATGAGCACTTTATCTTTAAATGTCTGTGCTTTCCCCTCGACTCTATCAAGCAGGTAAGTAATGACCACCAGTGTGAAGAGTTGTTCAAAGATACACAGAGTGACTCCTGATGTAGGACTAATTACCGAGAAAAGGCTCAGGAACACATCAGTTTTCACTTTTCCCCCCTAGCTTTTGACGTCGCGAAGAGGAGCTACTGATTTTCCATGTATAGTCACGGTTTCGATCTTTCTTAGTATTTGGAAATACAAAATACTTGGTTTAGGTTTTCCGACAGCAGAATCTTTAGCATGAAGATGGCCACCAAAGTCACGAGGGAGGTGCTGAGCAGAATGAGAACAGAACCCATGAGGAACCTTGAGGAACCCAACATCTGTGGAGTGATGCAAAGAGGGGGAGGGCGAAGGAGCCTTAAAGGAGCCATGGACGGTGGGGACAAAAGACAGACCCGGGGTCGGGGGAGTGGCTTCTGACGTTAAATGCCATTAAGAGACCAATGAAAACAGTGAAGGAAGAGTGTCCCTGGGACTAGAACTAGTAAGTTCATCGCTGACCTTGAACAGAATCCAAAGGAGAGTCAGAGTATACTTCAGGGGGCTGAAGAATAAGTTGGGGGTGGGGCTGAAGAAGTAAAGATACAGAGGCCTACGCTGATGCTTCAAAATACTAAACAAGCAAAGAAAAAACATGAAACATATTTTTAGGCCTTTACCTAAATGCCTTGTACTGAATTACGATGCTATGATATGACTTTGCGTTTAATAGGGGCTGATATAAAAGCGCCCATAAAAACCATTTCTATAGCTTATAAAAATAAAAGACGATATCTTTCATCTTATTACCTATGCATTTATTTATTCATGTTATTCTACAAATTATTTATTCATGTTGTTCTACAAAACCCTACTATTTATAGGTTACTGGGTTATTAACCATGGCTCCCTGCATAAAGGACCCATTTAAACAAATTCTCCATGAAAGACTAGGATTCTGCAGACAAATCTTCTATGTCACATTAATGAGCGAGAATAATGTAACCCAAAAGAAAAAGCACCGGCTTAGGAATCATAGTGACTTTGTTCAAATTCTGGGTCTGCTATTTCCTTGGACACATAAGAAAATAATGACGCCCAGTGGAAAGGTCTATTGGGAAGACAAAGGACATAACATGGGAAGTGGCCATCAGAACCAGAGGCCCACAGTAGGAGCTCAGCAGATGTCTCGATCCCTTCCTCTTTCACTCCTTTCTGATCCATTTGCTTTTGTTTCCATAAAATTCAGAGCCTAATTAATGTCCAACTGCAATAACCAACTTGGTCCAGAAACTGGTTTCTCTTACTCTCTCCTTCTACCTGCTTGCCTACATGTATTTTAAAATCTAATTTATTTTATAATTATTGCATTTTATAAGCCACTGAGAACCACCTTGGGGAAACCGATACGGTATAAATCCTTAAATAGGTATGTCTACCTATTGTGCTGTTCGTTGATCTTCTAGGTGATTTTCTTTCTCCTACTTCTATTTTTTTTTAAGATTTTATTCATTTATTTGACAGAGAGAAACATAGCTAGAGAGGGAACACAAGCAGGGGGAGTGAGAGAGGGAGAAGCAGGATTCCCGCTGAGCAGGCAGCCCGATGCGGGGCTCATTCCCGGGACTCCAGGATCATGACCTGAGCTGAAGGCAGTCCTCAACCAACTGAGGCACCCAGCCGTCTCTCTTTCTCCCACTTCTATTGAGGTGGCTAAGACGAGCTCACCCCAAATGCCCTAGAATAATGCTGCATTCATCAATTCTTGTCGTTCTTGCAAAGTCAGTTCAGTTGGGTGGGTCCTTATTCCTTAAGTGTTGCTGAGATTCTAGATGATTAGCCGATGAATACTCTAGATTCAACTGAGACTAGAAAATCTCTCAAGGGTGCTTTCAGGTCCACAATTTCGGGAGCCTCCAGGACCTCACAGTGAAGTCTGGGTGGGGAAGAGGTATTAGCTTAGGAATCCATGCATGTTTCAGCTAACATTTATTGAGTGTGACGATGCTTTAGTATTTCAGTCTCTCCAGAGGCAGAAAAGAGAAACAGCCAAGAGTAGAACTTCTGGAGCAAAACTGTCTGGATTGGAATCTGCCTTCTGCCCCTCACAGCTCCGTGACCTTGGTTGGGTGCCTTCACTTTGCTGGGTGGCGCTCTTGTCAGCTGTCAAACAAGACGCATGCTTGGCTGCACCTCACGGAGTAGTGAGATTTAAAGTATATATGTTCTGTCTGTCCATCGATCGATCTCTTAGTTCCTGCCCCAGAGTCCCCGCCCAGTGTTTGTTACAGTTAGTATCATCATGAAATATTAACCGGAAAACCATGTCTTCAGCGTGCCTTTTTAGAGATTCTTTCCTGGGAGCTTCTAAATAGGTGAATAACAAAAAGCCAGGTGAAAGCCACACCTTTGCTTTCGGCCCAGTTGCGTTCGGACCTGGCTGTGAGCCCTGGCCCCACCGAGGGCTTCTCAACGTTTGGTCCACAGTGTGAGGCGAACTCTGACGGGGTTCAGGTCCCGGGGATCTTGAAGGGAGTTTCAGTTGTGTTGTTGGCTTGGAGAGCCTTCCCGGTGGCCAAGAAAGGTCAGAAAAAAGGACACTCCCAATCTGAGCCAATGACCTGGGGTCTTCGACAGCCTTAAATCAGACGTCAGGAAAATCTTTGTCAGCGCAGTTGCTTTGGCCTGAAAAGCACCGGCCAGAATCAGATTCTTCTTTCAACCACGTGTCTGCAGGCTTTGTGTGCTGGAGGCAATTACTTACTGGGTAGTCGCTCCTCGGACAGTGCGTCCTTGGGCGGGAACAACCAGGGGCGGGACAACCGATGATCACCCTGACACACTTCAGTTGGTGTCCTCAGCCACTCAGAGAGCGCGGGTGCAAAATAAATACACATGCAAAGCCAGAACACCGAGTTAAGCAAACTAACACAGTCGCGTTTAAATTGGTCCATGACTGAAATGGGGTGTAGACAGAGTCGCTTTCCTTAATGCACGAGAAGTAAGTTGTCTGTGCTGTCCACAGGCTCAGAGAACGGACGGCTGCATCTCCTTTTACCCACCAGGCACCTGCCAGGGTGGGTCCTGGAGTGCTGCTTGTCACCTGCCATATCTCGTCTCACAAATGGCTGTGATTACTCGGGTCTCCCTCACCGGAATGCAAATACCCTCAAGTCAGGAGCTACAGCCCCATCTTTCCTGCAGCTGTGTTCCCAACGCTACACACCCACGCACGGGTGGGTGGAGGGCAGGCCCCAAATCACTGATCCTGAAGAACGCTCTGGCTATACATCTTCCTGATAGGGTCCTCACATGCTTCCCATCAACGGAGGCTCCTGGAAACCACGGTGCAGGTGACCATGACGGATTCCTCCAGCCCAGGGCTTCTGCAAGGCTATGCTCGGCAGGCCGATTTGGATGTCTTCAAGTTTCTAAATATTTCCAAAGCAAGACTGGCAAGGTATCTGAACAGGTTTTCATTATCGGTGGGAAAGATGATTATTTCTTATTTTGTACCAGGGCTAAAAGAAGATTCTGTAGACTGGTTTTTAAAGGGTGCAGAGAGTCCAGGCTTGTGAGAGATCTCTGGATTCCCCAGTGTTTTTTTGCTTCCCTTTCTCCATACCCACAACTCTTACTCATCCTACGGAAGGCACATGGTCAGAGCTGATGCTTAGTATCTCCTGCTCCGACCGAAGTCTCGCTCACCCATGGGTACACAGTAGAAACCCTAAACCCTTGTAGAATGAGTGAATGAATAAGCAGATTTGGGGGAGGGTTGTTTTTCTGGCTTGCTGACTTCTAAATGTTGATAATCCATGAACTTACTATATCGTATGGGGTTTTACAGACTATTATGTCAGTAAAACAAATACAATCACTGTGCTCATTATAATTATCTTTTCTTCATCAATATTAGTTCATGTCCAACATTTGTTCTACCAAGCCTTTGGGCGAGGGATGTTTTGGAGGAAATACCTTCATTGGGCTCTCTGTTGAGGTAGCGACTGTAGACTTCAGATTTATAAGGTTAATTCCAAAAGTCAATTTGATTAAGTGACTCTTTTTTTTCCATTTTTGACCTTTTAGAAAAGAAACCCTTTGCTGCCAGGACTGCAGGGAAGGGGCTCTCTTCTTTTCCTCCAGAGGGGGCTCAAAGCCCACATTTCCCTGGCCTATCCCTGGGTTTGTTCTCACGATGAGAGCCAAGCCCATAGATACCGCTCACTTTTATTGTTAACTAACTTGCTGAATCTTAGATTTTTTTTTTAAATAGATAATTTTCAAAATTATATTTTCAAGGTACTTGGACTTGAATAGTGTGTTCTCAGTCTACGAACAAACAACAAATGAGAACAAATTTCAACAATTCAGTTCTAATCCTACTCTGCGTTTCCCCAGAATAAAAACATGGGTTATGACAAGCATTCAGTGTCATCTAGCTATTGTCTCCTGCTGGATGCTCAAAACTTCTTAAATAAGACAAATGTGACCATGAAAGTCCACACTAATAGAGCGAACTTTCTATTTCGGGGGCCCGCCTTCCATTTTATGGGGAAACAATTTTCCATTTCTGACCTTTCTGAGATCACTTTCATTGTATTTTAAAAATAACCTCCTGTCTACATTCTTCACATACATGTGTTACCCGCTTATAAAACAGGCAGCTTGGGGAGGGCACAGCCAGTATCTCCTGCAAATATTTATCCTACATGTTGCAAGGGCCTTACAAACATTTGTTGATGGGAAAACACAGATATGCAAACAGAGCCAAGAAGGACTATGTGAGAGCAGCCCCATCTCTACTTCTAGAACACCATTCTTCAAGGATGTGAAAGTCGGTAAAATACATGATTTGCCTCCCCCTCCCCCGCCCACCGCCCACCGCCAAGGACTCTGCCAGCATCCAAATTATTATCCCATCCTTCTTTGGTGTTTGAGAAGGCTCATTAGTATCTCCCAACATCATGAATTTTGGGTGTTCACCTTCATAAAGGAAATTGATGAGTAGAATGCTGGCAGGCAGCGTGTTGACTATAACTGCAAAAAGACTTTAAATTACCTGAAACGGGGGTGCCTGGGGGGCTCAGTCGGTTGAGCATCTGACTCTTGGTTTCAGCTCAGGTTGTGATCTTGGGGTCACGGGATTGAGCCCCACGTCGGGCTCTGTGCTCAGTGCAGAGTCAGCTAGGGATTCTCTCTCTCCCTCTCCCTCTGCCCCCTCCCTGCTCACTCTCTCTCTCTACAATAAATAAAATCTTTAAAAAAATTACCTGAAAGCTACTATAAGATATTGCACTTTTTTTTTAAAGATTTTATTTATTTGACAGAGAGAAACACAGCCAGAGAGGGAACACAAGCAGGGGGAGTGAGAGAGGGAGAAGCAGGTTTCCTGCCGAGCAGGGAGCCCGATGTGTGGCTCGATCCCCGGTCTCCAGGATCATGACCTGAGCCGAAGGCAGTTAAATCAACTGAGCCACCCAAGCACCCCAAGATCCTGCACTTTTACTAGAGATAGTTTCCCAGTGACTTTTCACTTCTCAAGGGAAATCAAGTTGTTTGGACTCAACTTCCTCTCTCTTCTCCCAAAGGGCTTTTCCTCTCTATGCTATAATGTTCACAAAAGGACATATGGATGTAATGAGTAGACAAAGAATCTAGATCCCCCCCCCCACCTAGACAGTCACAGAACCCCGGTTCCAAGCACAGGGTGGGGTCTTAAGTCCTCTCACTATACTTGACCCATAATCCACTGTTTCCCATCAATAGTGAAAAGGGACATGATTTCACATCTGATAGAGCTGTGTATTCATCATCCTTATCATACTATCCTTATTTACTGTGATCTACCACTAATCTTTACCTATTTTGAGAATCTGAAAAATACAGTGGACCCTTGAACCCAGTCTAAACCTCACAGGTGCACTGACGCATGGATTGTTTTTCAATAAATATGGTCCCGTAACTGTATTTCCTTTTCCTTATGATTTTCTTAAAAACATTTTCTTCTCCCTAGCTTCCTTTGTTGTAAGAATACAGTATCTATAATACAGACGACATACAAAATATGTGTTAATTGACTAGGTTATTGGTAAGACTTCTGGTCAACCAAAGGCTATTGGGAATTACATCTTGGGGAAGTCCAAAGTTATATGCAGATTTTCAATTGCGTGTGCATGTGGTGGTGGGGGGTTGCGTTGATGCCCCCAAGCTCCATGTCATAGAAGGGTCAACTGTATTTAGTTTTAATCATCATACAACATGAATATAATTACATGACACCCATGCATTTTCATGCCAACTCTTCGGTCTGAAAGGCCACCTGCCTCCTCCCCCCTGAGACCCACCTCTGACATATGTGAGTCCTTGTCCACTACCCAAAGGAGACCTTATTCTTTTTCTTCCATAATTTCCAGTTGCATTTTGCTACTAGGGCTATATTCTGGGATCATAAAGTATTACAGCAGAATTTATTTGCGTCTTCAGCTTCCCTCCCCTTGATTCACGTTGGAATCCCCCAAACCTTACAAAGTGCCTGCAACATACCAGATGCTCCAGGAATGCTCAGGTACCAAATCTCTGCTTCCTGCCCTGATTTTTATCTGCAGGCCTATATTTAAAATTAGATGTAGAGGCAACTGTTGATTTTTGTTTAAGCTCCCAAGAGAGTTTTAAACATAATACAACAGAGATGGAAATGTGTCCCGGTTCAGTCACTGTTGCCAAGAACCAAAGACTGACGACCATTTTTTTCCAGCCTCCATTTGCATATTCATTCCTATTACAAGCGCCACACTGCAAAATTTTTGCCTACGCTTAGTAATCAAAATACCAAGAGAGAAAGCCCCCCGATGGTGGGGTGGAGGCAGAGACAGTGCCTGTGGAGAGCAGCCAGAGATCTTCCCAGAACAATCAGCCCAGCTACCCCTCCCCAGTCCCACTCCCCAGCTTTGAGTCCCCAGCATCCAGGGACAGTTGGCAACTGGAACTCTGTGTTCAGCTGACGAGAATGTGCAAATGACAGTTCTGGCTGTCAGGGAGCTATTACCTAAGCGAGGAGTTTACATATTTATGAGCTGACATCTCGGATTTGTGGCTTTTGCAGAATTCCTCAATTTCCCTCTCGCACAGCCAGCCAATGGGCAGAGAAAGGCTTTGCAGGCTCATGACCTCACCCCCCCCCATCTCCAGCCCCACACCAAGGCTGGGTTGGCAGCTCATTTGAGGAGCCATCTGAGAGCCAACGGAAAGTTAAAAGTGAGGCTCTCTTGGGGTGCCTGGGTGGCTCAGTTGGTTGGGTGACTGCCTTCGGCTCAGGTCATGATCCTGAAGACCCGGGATCGAGTCCCATATCGGGCTCCCTGCTCGGCGGGAAGCCTGCTTCTCCCTCTCTCACTCCCCCTGCTTGTGTTCCCTCTCTGGCTGTGTTTCTCTCTGTCAAATAAACAAATCTTTAAAAAAACATACAAACAAACAAAAAGTGAGGCTCTCCACTCCTGGGCTGGACCTGGAGAGGAGAATAAAAGATCTGTCACGTGCTCTGTCGAATGGCAGAGGCAGTCTTGGTGGGATTTCCATCTCTGTGTGCAGGATTCCCATACACACCCCTACAGGGTTGTCTATGTAAAAAGCCTGCTCGTGGACCTGACCTCAGTCACCCTCCTGGCCATTCCGTGGCTCTGCACTGGCCACTGGGAATGACTATCTCTCTTCAATGTGCTTTTCTTCCCCCCTCCCCTGCAAAGAATATCTTCTGGAGGAAAAGCTGCCCTAATGCCGAGGAAGAGCTCGCTTCATCATGGACCAGAGTTTGAACATTGCTAGGGAAACCTGTAAACTCCCGTGTGTGTGTGTGTGGGCTTGTGACACACAGCAGAGACCCAAATGTGAGGCTGGAATCCAAACACAGGTGCATGAAGCTCCAGAGTCCTTGCCGGGATCTTCCTTGACTATGTCACCACCAGGATGAAGCCAAGGAGTAGGCGAACTGTACCCTCTGTGCCCCAGGACCCCTTTCTTCCTCTCTCCCCATCTGGCTCTTTAAGAAGCTCTACCCCCCCTTATCCCCCCCATCACCTCCCCACACCGGCCCCATCCTCTCAGGCACCGATCTGTAATCACCCACTCACCCTGGGTCAGGTTAAGTCATACAGTGATCCCTCCCAGGGGCACTGGCTTTCAGAGCTTTATCTCTCATTTTGGAACGAAACTTTTTTGTCGTTCCCAGATTTCCAAACATCAGAGCCTCTGGCATTAAGTCTGTCCTGCTTCTGTGACAAAGAACGGACCTGTCTTGCAAGGACAGTCTAAGAAAAGAAGATTGTTTTGGTTCACTAAAAGTTCTGATTCTTAGTATCCCAAAACACTCACCTAAAATACCGGGACTTTATAAAAGTACTCTGTGCCTCATACAAACTTAAAACTAAAGGTGACCACATCACACTCTCCGCCAATCAAAGCCTTTCACACATTCTTTCATTTTACCTTTGCTTGAGACCTCTGATGGCAGGAGGGCAAAGGTCCTCATTCATTCAGCAAATGTCTGTTGAGCAGGGTCCTAGACTTGACATTCAGGATGGGGTGGGGGGGCAGTCAAGATCAAGGTGATTACAGTCTATGAGAGAGGCTGACGAGCACACCATGATGTCTCTGTGGTGAGGAAGCCCCGAGTGGACAGAAGCAGGAGCCACACAATTGTGGGGGAGGGGCCCTGACCCAGGTGCAGGGGGCCAGGGAAGGTTCCACAGGAGAAGACAAGGATGGGACAGCCAAGACCAGCCAATCCTGTTGGATTGAGGACCAGTGTGAATCTTGGTGGAGTAACCCATTTAGGGAAATGAAACTATTTCCATTTGTGGAGACAGGGAAGATGTGATCATGTTCTCAAGGTCATACACGTGGACCCAGGTATTGACTTCTATCCCAGCCAGCACCCCTTCTCTTCTATCACGCTGGCTTCCCTGGGATCCCAGTCATTTAGGATCGGGGTCCTCTGTAGAAAGCACAGGAGGACATGAGGACAGTGTCACCAACGAGGACACAGCAGGACACCATGCTAAGGACGTGTCACCATTCAAATCCCACAAAATTTCACATGGTAAGATCTTATGGATTTTATTGATGCCAAGAACAGAAGCTTCAAGAAGCTAAGAAATGTATTGCTCAGCAGCTCACACGCGCATACTAACTATTGGTTCTGCAGTATGTGGGTGTGATGGGATGGCAGGTCTTCCTAGGGAAGACAATGAGAAAGTGTGTGACAGAGGAGGCAAGTCTTTCCTCCCATCAGGAAAACTTCCAGAGGCATTTTCCACAGGTTGGATTTCTTTTCCAAATTCACTGAAGACAGGTGCCTTCCCTGCAGCCTTTCCAAGGGAACAGGTGGGTAGATGAGGTGAGGAATGGACAGGCTATGTCAACACATCATTGCTCTGCAGTCAAACGCACCAAGAAGCTGAGAGTTCCCTGTGGTATAGAGGAACTAGAGAGGAATGATGCTCATGGTGAAAAGGATCCTGAAGGTTTAAGACTGTGGACCATGAGCTCGGACAAAGGGTAAAGACAAGAGCCCAAGAAAAGTGAGGATTACCCTAAGGGCGGACTTTTTCTTGGAGCTGAATATCTGAACAGCACACTTGGTTTTGGAAACTTTTGTAAGCTCCCAACATTCATTCATTCATTCATTCATTCATTCATTTTATTATGTTTTAGAGAGAGAACAAGCAGGAGGGGCAGAGGGACAGAGAATCTTAAGCCAACTCCACGCTGAACATGGAGCCTAACATGGCGCTCGATCTGGTGACCCTGAGATCAAGACCTGAGCCAAAACCGAGAGTTGGATGCTTAACCAACTACACCCCCCAAACGCCCCAGCTCCTAACTTTGAGAGGGAGCCTGATGTGGGGCTCCATCTCCCGACCCTGAGATCTGGACATGCGCCGAGACCAAGAGTCGGACGAGACCCAGTCACTAAGGAAGAGGGGTGTGCCGGGAGATCACCCCCTCACGGCCAGGACTGCAGCACCAAGCGAGAGACCTGGCAATTGGTTCTGAACAAGCTTTCCGCAAAGCATGGGGCCAACATGAAAGCTTGTTCCATCCGCAAGGTTATTGATCAGTTTCAGACTCATAACCATTGGCAGTATCAATTTAGAACTTCTGGGTGCTTAACAGGGCTTTGCCTAGGACTCCTCAGGGGCAACCCACCTCTTTCTCCTTCTCTTCTTTCTCTCACCTTGACTGCAGGATGTTTTCAATTGCTCAGCGGTTCTACTGATGTCAATCAGCTGCCTCGCTCAACAACTTATGATGTCAGCACATCTGGCCTCATTGCTGGTTCCTAAAAAACACTCTCCACCCTCCACGCAAAACCTGCCCTTGGAAGCTGGGGTTTTTTGCCCAACAGGACACTCATGAGATCCCTGGGGGATTCGGAGCCACTCACCAGGGACGCTCCGAGGCACAGAGAAGGCATGGGGTAGGGGGTGGAGGAGGAAAAACAGGAGGGGATGGGAGTTGCTTGCTCAGCTGAAGTGAGCAGGAACTCAAAAGATGGTTTCTCACTGCCTTTCAGAAAGATTTCTGGAGCGATCTCCCTCCTCTGCTTGAAATCCAAAAGCAGAACGAAAGGCTATTTATCTCCACGAGCCCAGGAAGATCGCCTGAGCGTCTGCTTTACCCAGGAACCGAGACCGAGGATGGGAACTGGAACTGGGTAAGAGAAGGATTCCGTTTCGAATCTGACTTTCTTCATGATTTTCCTTCTCTCTGCATGTGCTGCCTTAGCTTCTTCACCCCCCTCCCCCCCAAACCTCTTCCAGATGCACCGAGTTTGACGGGATCCGTATAAACAAAAAACCAAAACAAAACGGCACAGGATTGAAAGCATTTCCCCTTGTGATACAACCACTTTCGCGGGCAGCGAGGCACTCACGTGACCCTGCCAACATGTGTTTTCTGTCTCAGATTTCCCTTGATAACAAAGGACATATTTTAAAAGGCGTGGCCCTAGGTCTATTTGCCCAAGCAGGAATCCGAGAAGAGTTTGGGGATTTAGTTTGGTCTCACACTGGTCCCCTCAGGTGCTCGGTGCTGTAACCCTTGATGATGTTAAGTGCCAATCAATAAAGTTAGGAACACTTTGGGTTAGGTTTGTAAGATATGATCTCATTCAGTTGCTCACAGAACTGATTTCATATTCAGGAATCAACAGAGCTCATTCAATTCCAAATTTGGCAGCCCTACGTGTTACATCACAGTGCTCCCTCTGTCCAGAGCTGGGCAGGGCGCGCTAAAGGGGATATTTAGAAGGGTCTTTCATGATATTCCAAGACTTTGGGGAGGGGGAAGGATGGAGGCTGGGAGACAGGCAGGGGGATGGGCAGGTAGGAGGGGCAGCAGTTCTGCCCTGGATGTGATGGGCAGAAAAAGCCAAAGGTCATTCAGAAACGCTCATTACAGTATCACTGTTAGAAACCCCACTTCCTAATCTCAGCAAGTTTTAGGAAGTCAGAAATCTCTGCAATGACACGATTATAGAAAGAAAGTTGCAACCAGCCAAAAAAAAAAAAAAAAAGACAGCAAACTGTTTATCTGCTTTGATGTCCTTACCTAAGTGACTTAAGATGTTAAAAGTCTCCTAGAATATACTGTGTTTTTTTTTTATCAAGAAAGCTTAAGTCATTCTCTGCAAAATTAGCCTCATTTCAAATTTCAAGGAAAAGACAAATCATATTCTTTCATTTCAATTTCTAATCTCTCAGATAGCTGTTCTTTTCTCCTGTGAAATAAACTGATTCTGGTGTTCAAGTTTTTTTTTTTTTTTCATTGTTTTTCCCCCCCTAAGACTGGGCAGTTTAAGTGCTTAAATCAAGCCCTAGGACAGAAAGATGGAAAAGCCTCTGACCAGCTTCCAAATTGCCAGTGTCCTACAATCCTACGGTGACCAGACATTATATGCTAGAATGGGGAGGTGGTCTGTCTCAAGAAAAGCCAAAATAGAAAGGAAATAGAGTCGACATTTAACATTAGGGGGGAAAAAAATCAATCTCCTATGTATATAGCCAGAGACTGTTCTGAAAGCCATAGGCTAACTTCATTTTTATGACCCTGCAAAGAGAACACATTTCAATTCCGGCTTTGATTCTGTGGCGAGCCAACTGTCAAATATTTTAGGAACTCTGAATAAGTCAGATTATAGCCATGATTGTCAGTTCAAAAACCCGGTTCATTTATTTCCCATTTCAGCCTCACACGGGGCGGGGTGGGGGGTGTTTGGAGATTCGTTATTCAGTAGTTTGTGGGTCTCCTCTGACACAGCTCTAAGTATTCTGCAAGTTAATAGAACAAGAAGAAAGCTCATATAATCTGGACCCTCCTAACTTCTTTGGAGTACTTGATATATGTTATTTTCACTTTTCTCATAAAGGAAATCCACTGAAAAAGTTAGAGATTGAAAAAAAAAAAGCAACTAAGACAGACCATCTAACTGCAGGCATAGAGACCGCTGTTACTTACAATGCTTTCCAATCCATCATCATTGATAGATCATGGCTAAATAACCAAGTGCAGAATCCATGTCTTCACATCTGTTAGGAAATAGCTCCTTGCAAATGTCTCTTGCAGATCTGGGGCCATCTCAGGAGGAAGGGAGATAGAGCGAAGGTAAAGGAGAAAAGGCTGGGGAATTCTGCAATCCATGGGGGTCTGGGAAGGCTCAGGGCAGACCCCGGTGAAACATTCCTGTGATTCCAGCCTGAGGCTACACCAGGCTCCTGGCCTCCCTGAGCTCCCAGCCACCTTTCCAGTCCAGCTCAGCCCCAGCTCCAACATTGCATTTCCCTCCGAGCGAGCGCAAGGCAAGGAACTCACAGGATTGTGCCCATCAGTGCCTGCAGGCACGCTTCTCAAGGGAAGCCTCGCCAGTTTCTCTCTCGTCTGCTATCTCAGAGTGGGAGGGAGGGAAGAGCAGAGACAGGCAGGAAGGGAGGGGGAAACAGGGAGAGAAGCAGAGAAGAGAGGAGCTCTACTAATAGAGACCGGGAGACAGAAACACTTGCTGGGACTCCCATTAACCCACAGAAGCTTAGGAATTTTCTGAGCACAGCAGCTGCAAAGCAGACGATCAAAATCAACTGTTTAAAATCTTTAATTATACATCCATGTACACCCATTTGGTGCAAACAAAGCCGACAGAACCAAGATGCTGGATACGCGTGTGAGTCGGCAAGTAAATACTTGGACAAACAGATGCAGGCATGTGTCCCCATGAGAATAATATCTACATGCATATATTTCAGTGAAAATGTCTAGTCTCACAGTTTACGGGTCTTAAAACTATTCAAATGCTCTCGGTAATGGAAGTGCAAATCAGACAACCCGCGCCCTTTGCCTGGGGTATCTCCAATCTTGCTTGGGAGGTGGGGGTTCCTGTTTCTTTTTCCTTGCTTCAGGGAACCCTCCAAGGGAAGAGGGTAGAGAGGCGAGGCGGGGACTTTCAGTGTGACTGTCAACTTTTACCTGCCACTCCATTGTTGGTGGCTGCCGCAGCCTGGGACGGGCAGACAGAGCCAAGGCACAGATTATGTCCGAGGGAGGGAGTGGCTTGGAGCAGGGGCGGGAGGCACACAAACGGGGCTCTGAGACCCCACGGGAGCAGGTGGTGGCAGGGGAGGAGAAAGAAGTGACAGCAAAGGGGAGCGGAAGCAGGAAGGGAAGATGCAAGAAAGGCACGGATAACGTGTGCACACCGGAGGGGCAGCTGTGACGTGGGCAGCATGAGACCATCCCCCTTCAATTCCTCAGGTTCTCGGCAACCCTCCCCTCTCCACACAAGGAATCCATTCACGCATTTCTCGAAGTGTGATGCCAGTTGTCTGTGCGGGAAATGTCTGCGGACCGTGTGTCAACAATGTGGATCCTGGGACCCCACCCCAAGGCTTCTGATGGAGCCCAGAGTGACCAGAATTGGCATTTTTAACAAGCTCCACAGGTGATTCCGACGCAAGAGGAAGTTTCCAAAGACTCCCTTCTTCCCCAGTGTTGGGTGAGCAGATGAATGAATGGACAGACTGAACAAAGCAAGGAGAGACGAGAAGGGAACACCTGTGAGAATACCATGGTACTGGAGCGGTAGGAGTGGAAGCAGGAGAGAGGGATCAGAGAAGCCGAACAGGAGTTGAGAGAAGGACTGGCCACTTGCCAAGCACGCCAGGCTTTTCAGCTCTGAGACTACACATGCTGTTGCCTTTGCCAAGAATTCTCTTCTTCCCCAGGCAAACCATCCCTTAAAGCCCAGTCCAAAGTCAGGGAGCTTCGGTGGCTCAATTAAGTGACCAACTCTTGATTTCGGCTCAGGTCATGATCTCAGTGTTGTGACACTGAGCCTAGAGTCAGGCTTTGTGCTGGGCGTGGAGCCTGTTTAAGATTCTCTCTTTCCAGGGCACCTGGGTGGCTCAGTTGGTTAAGGGCTCATTCAACTCTTGGTTTCAGCTCAGGTCCTGATCTCCTGATCTCAGGACCATGAGATCAAGCCCTGCATCAGACTCTGAGCTCACTGCAGAGTCAGCTCAAGATTCTCTCTGCCCCTCCCCCATGCTCTCTCCCTAAAATAAATAAATAAATCTTTTTTTAAAGAAAAATAATGGGAGGGCACCTGGGGAGCTCAGTCGGTTGAGCATCTGCCTTTGGCTCAGGTCATGATCTCAGGGTCCTGGGATTGAGCCCTGCGTCAGGCTCCCTGCCCAGTGGGGACTCTGCTTCTCCTTTTCCCTCTGCTTCTCCTTCCTGATTGTGTGCTCACTCTCTCTCTCAAAGAGTAAATAAAATATTTTAAAATTTATATATAAAAATAATAGGATGGATGGATGAAAGGACAGATGGATGGAGTACTAAAGGAACAGAGTCCAGAACAACGCCCATTTTCTTGAAGGCATTTTTTTTTAAGATTTTATTTATTTATTTGACCAAGAGAAACACAGCTAGAGAGGGAACACAAGCAGGGGGAGTGAGAGAAGGAGAAGCAAGCTTCCCGCCAAGCAGGGAGCCCAACGTGGGGCTCGATCTGGGGACTCCGGGATCGTGACCTGAGCCAAGTCAGACACTTAACGACTGAGCCACCCAGGCAGCCCTAGAAGGCACTTTAAGTACTGTTTTATAGTTTTTAAAGTGTCTCATATGGTGGTGAGTCCTCCATGAATGCCTGAAGCATCAGAGTTCTGAAAAGTTAAATCACTTGCTTTTGGTCACATAGCTAATAAATTCCCGAACAAGAGCTAGAATCCAAATCCCTCCATACATAATCCACTCCGTACCAAATTAAGCCCCAACAGGTGGAAATGGTCCTTAACCTTTGTGAAAGTGAAATGAAGACCACACACAGGATTCCATCTTGAAACACAAAGGAGAAGCGAACTTAAGGTCTGATCTGTTTGTTAACATGTTTGTTTAGCATCATACTCAATACTACTGAGCTGGGTACCCGAACCAGAAGTTTGGGGTGGCCTGGCAGATGGCTGGAAAAGCTGCCACCACCACCACCCTCTCTCCCATCTCTTGTGTTCCCCAGAACTTCCAGTGGCTATGTGTAGTGGACATGAAGAGGTGCCTTCTAGATCTTTCTTCAAGGGAGATCCTGGTGCCCCCACTCTGTACCATTTTATGATGTTCCCGCTGTCCTCAGACCACACACAAAAAAAACACAACACAGCAGCACCTAAGGGCATCCACTGATTTGGGACAACAAACCAGCTCGCACATAAAGACAAGATTGTAAGAGAGATTTGGCAGCAGATGCTTCTACGGCTAAATTCTGGTTTACCGGAAAGACAGGGAACTACATAAATGATGGGATTAAGAATGGCTTCCCAGAGGACTTGAACAATTTGCTAGTTTAAGGGTCTATTGGAAGGATTTAAGATAGTAAAACAGAGGAAAGAGATTTCAGTTCAACGAATTCCTTGGCTGTGATTCATAAGGCTCTCCTTCCTAGCCCCCAAAACACAGCAAGTAGTGTGTGTGATGAAGGCTGTCTTGGGGGACAGATGAAATTAGGCCCCACTGTCTCTGCAGCAGGCCTAAAAGAGAGTAGTTTCCTATTCCCTCTTGTAAGGAAATACTGCCCCAAGTATTTTAAGAAAGGAAATCTAAGCAGCTAAAACACTAGTGACACATTTTACATGAAAAGGTAGGTATTCATATGCAAGAAAGGTTTAATGGTTGCTAAACCATTACAAATAATGAAAAGAACTCTAAAAGAACCATGCCTAAATTACCTGTGAGTGTCCCCATGGGAAATAGCCAACGAAGGAAAATCCTTAAATCATTTCAAGACGCTGAGATTAAAATGGATCCTGTGTATTCTGAAAACAACGCAGAGGGGGTTAAAAAGCAGTTCCTTGAGGAGCCGCTGAATTTACACATTTTATGAATTTTCCATTCGGTCCTGAGTTTCAAGATCTGTGCCACTCAGGAAAGGAAGTCTGATGAAAGGAATGAAGGGACTTTATATGCGATTTGTATGCAATGTCCTTTGTCCCGTTGAGACTTCAACTGTCCAGAAATAAGAATCCCAAGTCCACTAATGAGAAAACAGTCCCCTCCTCCACCAATCTCTTTGGAGCTGTCGGGCATTGTGGGAGTCGGGGATAGCTTGCTTTTAAAAAAAAAAAAAAAAAATACTATGTTTTATTGCTACATTTTCCCATGTGAAGATCATTATGCAATTAGTCTTATAGTAGGAAGTTAAAGGTTTGTGTGTTTATGATATGTAGTTTTACAAGTTCTTCCATACCCGGTTCTGGTCTTGTGCTCCGTTTTTCAAGCCTGGTTATGAGAGGATAACCTTGATCATGGCTCCTATTTTATGAGAAAACAAGGGAAGAAGCACAGAGGAAGAAAGGAAGAGTGGAAAGAGACCAGTGGAAAGAGAGTGGGTTGCAGAGGTCCTGGAATGGGGCCATCTGTGCCCAGAAGAGAGAGTGAGTGATGGGTAGGTGTGAGCCTACCAAAGTATAGTTTTGGTCCTAGAAAACAAAGCCTCACAGGAGAGACAGAGATTCCAACCTTCGTAAGGCACCACCCTATACCAACGTCAAGAGTAAAAGTCCTAAGTTCTAGGTCCAAATCCATTGGTCCATCCTGGGGTTGAAATATCCCTCTTGCCGCCAAGCCTCCTTTCATGACAACGATGGCTCTCCCTACATGTGGTGCTCTGATGCCCTTGATCTTGACTTGAGAGAGAATTTTTATCCCTCTCAAAAGAACTGAGGAATTCTCTCCATAGAATGCATCTGAGAACAGAGATCTTTTGTTGAAAATAGTCAGAACATCAAACATTTTTTTACAATAAAAGGTCAAATACCTCTAATATTTAGTTAGATCTGTGTGGGAGGGAAAAGGAAGGGCTTTCAAGAATGTAAATGCTGAATTTGGGAAAAGCCAATATCTTAAAAACTTTTTGGCATGTGATACCTATAAGGCAGGCAGTGCAACCCAAAAAGGAGTGTGAAAATCTTGGCACTTTATGTACATTTGGTTTAATTCATGTCATGTATGGCCACATAGACACAAAATCTTTTTTTTTTTTTTTTTTAGATTTTATTTATTTATTTGACAGAGAGAAACACAGCCAAAGAGGGAACCCAAGCTGAAGGAGTGAGAGAGGGAGAAGCAGGCTTCCCTCCAAGCAGGGAGCCCAATGTGGGGCTTGAACCCGGGATTCTGGGATTATGATCTGAGCCAAAGGCAGACGCTTAACAACTAAGCCACCCAGGTGCCCCGACACGAAATCTTTTTGTTAATTACGTGAGATCTAGATGCAATTTTTTAAAAAGATTTTTATTTATTTGAGAAAGCACAAGCAGGGGAAGGGGCAGAAAGAGATGGGGGGGACAAGCAGACTCCTCACTGACCGCAGAGCTTGTAGCGGGACTGGATCCCAGGATCCTGGGATCATGACCTGAGCAGAAGTCAGATGCTTAACCAACTGAGCCACCCAAGGTGCCCCTAGACGTACATGTAGTTCAACAAGAGAGTTCACCATAAGCTGCTTTCCCAGTTAGCATAGAAAAGTTTTCGGGGCAATACCATTCCACTCATGGAAGAATTTGGAAACTGCCGATGTCCTGGGTTCTTTAGCCCTGACATTATTTCTCTTTCTTCATCCAGAGGCATCTTCTTCATGCCCAGCCTATGTCTATAATCATGGCCATTATTGTCATTCACTCATTCAGTCAACCAGACAAGCATGGATAGAGTGCCTAGAGCAGACAAACCTACTTCTCATCTTCACTGAGCCTGCAATATACACTAGGCACGGTTTTCTAGAATAATTGCAGCTTCTTCTTTCTAAACATAACCTCCTCTCATTCAATCTGGCTCACAGAAAGATCTCAGAAAGTATATATGCTTTGTCCAGGGTTTCATTCAATGTTAAGTCTCTAGTTGAGAGAGATCACACTCTAAGGACCCTTCTTCTCAGTCGTTATAAAAGGCAAAATGACTTTCTTATCAGAAAGGGAGGATCTTGTTATCTATCCTGGGTCTGGAGTTTGATCTGAAGTGCAAGCAACCTTAGGTGGTTTATAGGTCGGCTTTGGGTAGTCAATGGGCCAAATTCTCAATGAACTTTATAGATGTAAAAAAGTACTCCAGAGGGAAGGGGTGGGGGGATGGGAGAGCCCGGTGGTGGGTACTGAGGGCACGTACTGCATGGAGCACTGGGTGTGGGGCATAAACAATGAATCTTGGAACACTGAAAAAATAAAATGAAATAAAATAAAAGTACTCCAGAGCCGCAGCTACAACAATACGGATGCACTATGTGTATATAACGAAGCAACTGCCCAGTTCTAAAAGGCAGAAGTGCAGCAGAGCCAAATTCAGGAAAAGAGGCTCAACAATCTTGTGTGTGTTGATAAAGGACCAGAATCATTTTGGACGGCTGCGTGCCTCTGAATATGGGTAGTCCCAGCAAAAATGCGATCGTTCATACTTCAGGTCACACAGTCTAATTTGGGTCTGAATTCTAACTACCAGAAATTATCCTGAATTCAAAAAAAAAAAAAAAAAAGTGCTCTGCAGAGAGAAATGAAGCTCCATGATAACATTGTATGCCAAAGCAGGGCTATCCGCTCCTTTTAGCAGTAACAGAGAGAGAAAACATCTATTCCACTTGCTTCGATAAGGTGATATAACAAGGTGACAAAGAGCTCTCCCCTCAATACAATCCAGGTTCAAATCTGTGGCACTGCCAAAAAGAGCCATCACAACGAACATCTGAACGGTGCCCACCGTGCTCCAGGTCTAAGCAATGGCGCTCAGTAAGTCCTAGGTCTTGGGCTCGTTAGAAAGCTTCCTTTCTGGTCCTCGTGGCATGGAGGCAGCATCTAAGCTCCAAAGATCAGGAGCTGGAGTTGGTGAAGGAAATGAACTTCACCTCTATCCTCACATTGACACTTGCGTAAGTTACAAATCAATTAACTCACTGCATTCTTATTGGGCGTATTGCCATTGGGAGGCCCCCCTCTCAACTCCTTGGAGTTCTTACTCTGATTCAGCCTGATTTCTCAAGTTGGCCAGGAGCCAGCCCTTACCCTGGCGAAGGCTGAGGGCTACATAAGCTACCTTGTCTTGGATGTTCTTCTGAGAATTTGGGAGGAACTCTTAAGTCAGTTTTTGACAAGTTATTGGCAAAAGTAGAAGGAGCGCCGGCCAATTTGCTTCAGGCACTAAGCGTGTTAACAGGCATTACACCAGGTGTTATTAACATGCTACTTACAACAAACCCCGTTTCAACCCATTGTTTGAGTTCTATAATGTTACAGGGTTTGCACTCTATGAAGTCATGTATTTTCTCTAACTCGGAAAACTTAGAGCGTGTGTTACGGAACTCAGTCCTCAAAGATGAAACATATTCAATGCACGTGTGTCTTATTTAGGAAGTCAGGATGCAGGTTAAGTGATCAGCGCTGTTTGTTCAAATCAGATCGCCACTTTATAAGCTAAAGGCTGGGACAAGTGTCACTCCCAGGCCACCCAGTCAAGCTCACAGGTGTGAGGTCGGTGCCCTGGCAAAGGACCCTATTTTTTCACTTTTTCTAGGGAAGTCAACAACTTCATCCCAAGGAATTTCAGAGCCGGAAGGAATGCCCCCCAGTGCTCTGCTCGGGGGCTCAGAGAATGGAGGTCTAAGTCACCGGAGTCCTAAAAACTGCTTATTTCTTGCATCCATCAATGCTTCAGCACTGTCCCGGGCTCTGGACCTCCAAGCCTGACCACCACAAGTGAAACACCAACAAAAGAAGGCTTCCGTCCAGTTTTCCATCCCTTCGGGCCCGGGGCATCAACTGATTCATCTGAAAGCCATGCGTACTAATAAGCTACTTCCAAGAAACACGGCTTCTGAAGCCAAGTTGGTGCCTCCATGGCCCACTTGACTGACCTACAAGCAGAGAGTCAGAACATCTATGGGTGGAGACTTTTTGGGTCACTAAAATTATCAACGCAGAGGTTACCTGTTCATCTACGGGTCCGCTGCATGCCTCTAGCAATTTTACCAAGTTTACCTGTCCTGGAAAGATAAAGTCCAGTAATAGTCTCTGCCTTACTTCCCATGGAACATGGCAGGAAAAAGTCAGCAGGAAGTAGGAACTCAGAGTTTACTTCTAAATTCACTATGTAGGGTGCCTGGGTGGCCCAGTGGGTTAAACATCTGCCTCCAGCTCCGATCATGATCCCAGGGTCCTGACTACCTGCTCAGCGGGGAGTCTGCTTCTCCCTTCCCCCGCCCCCGCCCACTGCTCAAGCTTGCACATTCATTCATTCTCTCTCTCTCTCTCTCTCTCTCTCTCTCTCACACACACACACACACACACACACACACACACACACACAAAATTCACGATGTAGAGTCTATCTGGAATGACTTATATAAACTCTTCACACTCTGATGATTCTGAATTAATCTAGATTACATCTGTAAAGTGTTGTGTCCCCTCCAGGAAAGGATGAAGGGATACTTCCCCACCCCACCCCCCACACACACCTGATGCAAGGGGAGAAGGGTGGATGCAGGTAGGCAGGGAGAGGACTGGGGAAGAAACCAGTTAGTTCCTGACTCCACTGTGGATGCCCTCAGACTCTGCAACACGGAAGTGCGGGGCCAAGTGGCCGTTGGGCAGGACTGGCCCTTCTCATGGGCAGCTCTTACATTCCTGGATGTTCCACACTGAAACAAAGTCAAACACTAATGACTGTATCGTTTGGAGGAAGAAAATCGGGCCATCCGCACAGAGGTCAGGCAGAAAGCCTAGCCTCCACGACGGGGCCATCAGCTACAGCTCCAGGGAAGTCACCGCCTGTCCACACGCACGCCGAGAAGGCAGCGACCCTTCCTCGTGCCCCTCTTTCTCTGGCGGCCACTGTGGATAAGCAAGTTTTCAGTCCTGGCTCACAAACGCTGTTTTCAGCATGTTCTTCCTGCAGCCAGCTGCCTTACAAGTGAGTGCAGTGGATGATAATATTCCAGTAGCTTCTAATGAAGCACACGGAGCCAACAGTGATAACCTTCCCATCCTGACTCTTCCTCTGGCTGCCCTTGAGGTCTCGGATTCCATTTCCAGCTTCTCTGGTCCTACTACAGCCATCAGGTGGAGAATATAAAACTCCAAAATCTGGCAGACGGGTTCTCGTGCCTCTACCTCCCTCTGCTCCAAGGAAGATTCCACCCGGGAAAGCGATACCCAGGGACATGGGAAATGATGTCTGAGTGTGGAGAAATCACCTGGCAATTACAGACGCATCTTTTTCTTGGATGGATGAATATAATGGAATAAGTGTGTTTTCACAATAGCTTCATCTAAGCGTTGCTCTGTATGTCATAATTGGAAATCTCACCTAAAGTGCTTGTTTTATCCTTGTTATGTTTAAAATACAGTCTTTTGGGGACACCTGGGTGGCTCAGTCGGTTGAGCGCCTGACTTGGTTTCGGCTCAGGTTGTGATCTCAGGGTTCTGAGATTAAGTCCTTCGTTGGGCTCTGTGCTCAGTGGGGAGTCTGCTTGAGATTCTCTCCTTCTCCCTCTCTTCCTGCCCCCCCCCCACTTTCTCTCTCTCAAATAAGTAAATTAAAAAAATAAAATAAAATACAGCCTTTCGGCATACATATGTGATACATATATGGGTTAGTAATAATTTACACCACAGGGACACTTACTTAACATTTAAAATGCCTTTATCAGAAATCCATATCTCGGGGATGATGGGTTAGTTAGCGCTTTACGTGTTGAGTTTTCACCATCTTTTAATTTCAAAATGTTGTCTAATTTCTACTAAGACTTCTTCTTTAGCCCCTGGATGATATATAAGTGGACTGCTTCATTCCCAAATACTGGGGGATTTTCTATTTTCTTGGTCATTGGTTTCTAGCTTAATTTCTCCTGGTTTGAAAAGATTACTCAGTGGGTTCGGGCCTTTGAAATTTGTTGAGACTTGCTTTATAAAAAGCCCACACATGGTAAGTTTTGGTAACTCGGAAAAAAACTGTGTCATTGTTGAGTGATCCATGGGCATCAATCAGGTGAAATGAATTAATAGTGTGTTCAGATGTCTTCCTGATTGATCAGTTCTTGAGAGAGGGCGGGTTAAAGCTCCCACAAGGACTACAGATTGATTTATTTATCCTTTCAATTCTATCAGTTTTTGTTTTCTCCATTTGGAGTTACATTATCAGATGTATACACATTTACAAGAAGGATCTCCTACAAATTCAGGATTGTTATAATTTCCTTGTGGATTAACCTGTTAATGTTTACAAAATGTCCCTATTTATCTTTAAGGATGACTCTTCCTTTAAAGTCTACTTCCTCTGGTACTAGTGCAACTACATCAGCTTATTGTGTTATTTGCAAGGTGTATTTTTTCCATTTATTTTTAAAATATATTTATCTTGTGTCTCATAAGTAGTACAGTTAAGAGTTTTTAGTTCTGTATTTTTAAGAGTTTATATATATATTTGAGAGAGAGAGAGAGTGCACGTGAGAGAGAAAGCAAGCATGAGCTGGGGAGGAGTAAAGAGAGGGGAGAAGCAGACTCCCCGTTGGGTGGGGTGTCTCATGTGGTGCTTGATCCCAGGACCCTGGGATCATGACCTGAACCGAACGAAGGCAGACACTTAACTGCCTGAGCCACCCAGGTGCCCCAAGACTTTTAAGGTTTTTTAAATATAGTATGACAATAATTATCTTTTAATTGGAATATTTACTCAACTTCCATTGAATTCAATTTATGACATATATAGGTCTAAAGCTACCATGTTAGGATTATTTTCTATTGTTCCATATGTTCTATGTTCCCCTTTCTTGCTTTTCTTCTTAAGAAGTTATTTATTTAGAGAGGGATAGAGAGTGGGAGAGAGTGAGCCCAAGCAGGGGGAAGAGAAGAGGGAGAGAGAGAGAAAGAAGCAGACTCCCACCAAGCACAGAGTCCAATGTAGGGCTCAGTCCCATGACCCTGAGATCATGGCCTGAGCCAAAATCAGGAGTCAGACACATAAACCACTGAGCCACCCCGGTGCCCACCTTTCTTGTTTTCTTTTAGATGGATCGAGTGCCTGTCATTCTACTTCCCCTCTTTTGGATTATTGTACTAGTTACTGTGGAGACCACAGTATATGTCTTTGACTTACCATGGTCTAGTAAAATTACAACTTTTAATACTCTTGGATGTTGTTCTAACTGCATAACCCTTTAATTTCATTTACACCTCTTCCACGTTTTGTATTATTTTGGTCAGGCACTGAATTCTACGTGTACTTTAAAGCCCACATGACCCTTTTTTCCCCCTATATTTTTCTCAACATTTTATTCTGAGATTTTTCAAAAACAAAATTGTACATTGTGCAATTCTTCCCTCATTCAGATTCTATAATCAATATTTTCTATATTTGTTTTATCACCTATCTGTCCATCCCTCTATCCAGTCATTGATCCATTATATATTTTTACTGTATATCAACTTAACCATGTATTTACCTTTTCTGTCACTCTTCATTTTTCCTGCATTTCTGGGATCATTTTCTTTCTACCTGTATAAATACTTCAGTATTTCTTGTAATGCTGGACTACTGCTAATGAATTCTTTTAATTTTTGTTTGTCTTAAAATATCTTTCTTTTAAAAACGATTTTATTTATTTATTTGCAGGAAGGGACAGAAAGAGAGAGAGAGAAAGTGAGGGAGGGGAAGAGGAAGAGGGAGAGAGGAATAGAATCCCAAGCAGACTCCCCACTGAGTGCAGAGTCTGACGCGGGGCTCGAACTCACAACCCCGAGATATGACCGGAACTGAAACCAAGAGTCAGATGCTTAATCAAGTGATCCGTCCAGGTGGCTGAATTCAGAAGGACTGAATTCTTCCCTCTCCATCAGAAGAGAGCTTACAAAGATGGTGTACATCATCTCAAGCCCCGAGAACATTAGATGGGAACCCTGCTTCAGGGAAGTACCGCAAACATTTCTGATGATTGTGAGGGGTCTGAGCTGATACTGTGCACACAGGCCTCCACTTCACAGGGTTGGTGGGCAGTGGCCCCAAGAGACAGAATGAAACAGCAGACATCAGGAAGGCCCTGGGCACAGAGCATCATGGAATTCTCAAACTCTTAAATGTGGCAAGAACTTAAAGATTTTCTGGTTCGTTATTTCCATCTTAATCGGGAAAACAGGTCAAGAGAAACATGGCCACTTACCCAAACAGGAATAAGGCCTGATCCAGAATTCAGTTTACCAGGATTTGTAATCCATTGTCCTGTTTAGGGTGCCTTGTTTTCTGTCCTCCGTAAGGAGCTCCTAGGGGCCACAGGCTCCTGCTGAGCCTACAGGACCATTCTCCTGGGCTTGCTTTTATGACCTCGCCAAAGTTACATCACCGTAAGGCTGAATCTGGCCCAGGACGTTTAGGTTACCTGCGCCTATCCAGCCGTGTGGGATATAAGCAGA
Organism: Spilogale gracilis; assembly: GCA_004023965.1. NCBI lineage: Eukaryota > Metazoa > Chordata > Mammalia > Carnivora > Mephitidae > Spilogale > Spilogale gracilis. Next base: position 6,884 of record PITA01001638.1, on the reverse strand, counting down.
ATGCCCAAGACAAAGAATGAAAGTTTTTCTATCAGAGGAACAGGAAACAATAGCAAGTCAGTAATGTGGGTTACTTTTAATTCTGAAATATCAACATACAGTTGTTTTCTTTCCAGAAGAGAAACAGGAAAACCCTGACGTCAGCAAGACTAAGGCACTAATACATTAGCTTTGACCTAGATTTTTTTTTAGGCCCTTACATGTCTGGTTGAAATTCATTTCATTCTTCGGATAATTTTGGCAGAGAATAAATACGCTGTCCCGAAAGAAAAAATAAACGAAATTAAATCTGCTCAGTGATTTCTCGTGGGGTAAATGCCAATCTAAGCAACAACCTGAAGAAGGAAAAAAATTCTTCATTACTGAAGAGGTGGATATGTGTTTGAATTTTCTGTAAAAAGGGAAGACTTACGATGATCTGATATACTTTATAGCCAACCTTACAGATATTTCAAAACACCATTAACTTCTCTCTTTTTATTTCCCCAGCCACAATTAGAGTTAGGAATGGATTTCTCAGAGGGAATCACAAAGTACTTAGGATTCTTGAATGAAAGGTCCACATACAGCAAGAAATCACTCTCAGATTGTCTCAAATATTTTTCATCACATGTAAGTTTTCCCAAGGATTCCACATGGAGGAAGAAAACAAACCTAAAAGTAGAATTGACAGAAATGGGTATTACTTTCGATATGACGCTAGTACGAAACTGCCTACTTTTTATTAGTACAGAGCCCGCTGACAGGCGAAAAAAACAAATTACGGCCTGCGGGATAACAATGTGTTCTACAGAAGCCTGGATGGCATGGGGGCCACATGAAGTCCCCCAGGGATAGTTGGAGGTTAATCTAATATGGGAATGGCATATTAGATTTCTTCTGTCGCAGATCTACCCACTGTGGATAGGAAATGTCGGTCACCGAGTACACTGCTTCCTGCCACGATCAGGACTCAAGCTAGAGGCCAAGGTCTGGTGACAGTGGGCGAGGAAGCTGAAACTGACTTACTATGCCAGGCAGTCAAGCAATTCTCCATAGGGCAGTATAGTTCTTACGGTATGGGCTTTGGATGAATGGGGTTTACACACGGCTCCTTCATTTCTTGGCAAGCGGTTCTTGTTCATGTTACTGAACCTCCCTGGCCCCTCTGTCTCTTCTTCTGCAAAACTGAGCTATGGACAGTATTGACGTCAAAATGTTTCTGTAATAATTGAGCAGGTTCATTAATATGAAGTTCTTAGCAAAATGCCAGCACAGTGCAAGTGCTCAATGAACATCAGCTATTATTGGCTGTAATAGAATAGTGATTATTATCGTCAGTGTCTAAAGAGACAGAGTTCTGGTCAGTATTAAACTAAGCCACACACGTTATACCATGACGCCCTCTGAGCAAGTTTGCTCCTTCATCCTGAAACCTCTGGACATTAAATATATACATAACCAAAGAGGAATTGGAAGTGGAAACATGTTTTTTAATTGCAAACTTGGCAAACATTAAAATTAAATCTTTCCAGAGGGATGCAGTGCTGTTTTTAACAGATGTCCTGATTCTGATGATCTCAGACAATGACAGGCTGAGCTCATGTTTGCGGCTCTCCCAGAGCCGCTTTAGCCCATCGTGTGGCTCAACACCTCTTGGGTTTCTACCCTAGGACTTGGTCATGGAAGAAAATGAGCCCCTGGATCTACTTTCTCGAGATGGGGATATCTTTCCTGTATGCGCGTTCATGAGCCTCGTCCGTGGTCATTCACAGCTGACACACGATCACAATTTAGCAAATGTTGCTTTCTCCTATCTGCTCCCGAGGGTTGCAAAGCACACATCGGTCCCCCATGGCCTGTGTTTCAGTAAGTCGGTCCAAGGGAATGCCTGAAATGGGGAAGGACTGCTTGGTGATGGACATATTTCTACGATCAGTAGAGGACCTTTACCTAGATCCTCAGGGAAGATCTAGCTGCCAGAATGTGGGTGTTGGGCTAGCGGTTCCAGGCCTGGCAGTGAGTTGCAGGAGATAAGAATCTGCTTTCCTGTCCAGACAAACCCACGGGATCGGCTGCCAGGGATTCTAGGACGAGAGCCCTAACTCCTCCGAGATGGCGGGTCGAGCAGATAAACAGCATGGGGCTTAGGAGCACAGGACACCTTTAATCTCCCCGGCATCCTTCACATCTCCCCACTGCCCGAGGCACAGAGAAGCCAGTCTGGGTGCCTCTGTTATTAAGGACTCACTCACAAAATCAACCTCTCAGAGATCTGCTCTTTGATTTTAGTGTCTGAAACGCAAACGAGCACCACTCCAGGGCCCCGGGATAATTATAATAATCTTCTCCAAGCTCAAATGCGTCACTTGTCTGCAAGTGTCCATTACAGACCAGACCCAGGTCTTCTGTTCGTCAAAAGCCAGATGGAGGAGGATGGGGCCAGAGCACAGGAGCGGCTGACCTGTGGTTCCGATCTAACCCTGGGGGGTGGCCAGACCTGAGGCGCTCTGCTCCGGGGACTGGGCTGTGGGCTGCTGCTCAGATGCCATGTGGCCTGCCTCGGCCAAGCCCTCGCCAGGTCATATCCTTTGAGATGGTCCCCCTCTGCGAGGGGGGAGCACCAAGCACGCAGCAGTCCTCCTCAACCTGTGCTTCAATTAAGTTTGTCCAAGAAAATTCCGAAATTTGGAAGGATACTTTATGATGGACACATTTCTTTTTTTAAATATTTTATTTATTTATTTATTTGAGAGAAAGAGAGCATGAGAGAGTACACGAGCAGGGGGGCGGGGTAGAGGTAGAGGGAGAAACAGGCTCCCCACTGAGCAGGGAGCCCAACAAGGGGCTCGATCCCAGGACTCTGGGACCATGATCTGTGCCAAAGGCAGACGCCCAACCGACTGAGCCACCCAAGCACCTGATAAAGGACGTATTTCTAATTATCGGTAATTTCTTGTTAGGATCTGTTGGCAAGATTACGGGCAAATGTCAGGTCGATGCAAAGCCCTTTGTCCACTTTTTCCATGTGATTAGAGGATATTTTTTAAAGTGAAGGGGCAGAGGGAGAGGGAGAGAATCCTCAAGCCGACTCCAGGCTGAACGTGGAGCTGGATGGAGGACTCAGTCTCATGACCCTGAGATCAAGATCTGAGCCGAAACCAAGAGTCGGTCGCTTAACTGACAGCCAACCAGGTGCCCCTGGAATTACTTTATGAATTTGAGTGTTCTACATAAAAACCATTCTTAAAGAAACTGCATGTCATGCTCTCCTTTTCTCTTTTGTTTCTTGAGTTGCCTGCATGATCTTGTGCTTGGCAGATACTTCTTTCTTGGAAATGATTTTGCCAAATTGACAGATGCTTTTCTTCCTTCTTTTACTCCAAATATGACCTTCTTTAAAAAAGGCAGGAATATTTTTCTGGAGTTTCTCAGTGATTTTATAAAATGCTCAATGAAGCGGCATTAGCCTAAATGGATGGAGAGATGAAATGAGAACGTGTTCAAGGAGGCTTCAAAAATAGGTACTTAAATTAGGACCCACATTGCTTTGCTTTGCTTTGCCAAGTTAACCCTTGTGAAAGGATACACTCTTCTATTTTTAATCAGGGTATATAGATTTCTTTAAACCTCCTCTAGGAAAGGTCAAGTCTAAGTAAATGCCAGTTTATTTAAGAATAACAGCTGGGAGAAGGTTGCTACAAAGAAAAATGCTCCTATTTAACCAGAAGATAGGATGACTATTGATCAAAGATGCAAAGCAGTATGGAATCTCAATGCCTTCCTTCATTTATTTACTCATCACAGTGAAGCAGGAAATGTCAACATCACTCATGTGAAAGGGCTACAGTATTCCATCTGAAAATATCACACCCGAGGACCTGGGATCACAGGAACCAGAAGCCCAGGGGCACTAATTTATGAGAAGCTGCTGAGTTCTCTCCTGTTTTTAAAACAGGTAGCAGTTTTAAAATAATATTTTATTGGAGTGCCTGGGAGACATAGTCAGTTAGGAGTCTTATTCTTGATTTTTGGCTCAGGTCATAATCTCAGGGTTGTGGGTTCAAGTCCCTGCATCGGCTCCGAGCTCAGCAAGGAGTCCGCTTGAGAGTCTCTCTCCCTCTCCCCTGCCCCTGCTCCCTTATGCTCTCTCTCTAAAATAAATAAACACATTAAAAAAATTGTTGCTACTATGGTCAAGTATAACATGAAATTTGCCTCTTCAACCCTTTGTAAGTGTACCTTTCGGTGGCATTAAATACATTTGCAATGTGGTACATCATCGCTAGAACTTTCTCATCTTCCCAAACTGAACCTCCACCCCCATGAAGTGGTAAGTCCCTGTCTTCCCTCCCCCACCCCTGCGAAGCATCGTTCTACTTCCTGTCTTCACTGGTTTGCCCATTTCAGGTATCTCTTAGAAGCGGAATCGTACATTTGTCAGTTTGTGGGTGGGTTGTTTCACGTAACACGTGGCGTCAAGGCTCATCCATGTTGGGGCCTGTGCCAGAATTTCCTTCTTTTTTATGGATAAATAATGCTCCATTGTATGGGCACCTCACATTTTGTTTATCTGTTCCTCTGTTGATTGATACTTGACCAACACTGTATTTATTTCTCAATATCCATTGGGAATGGGCACCTGGGTGGTTCAGTCAGTTATGCCTGTGCCTTCGGCTCAGGTCATGATCCCAGGGTCCTGGGATCGAGTCCCATGTTGGGTTCCCTGCTCAGTGGGAAGCCTGCTTCTTCCTCTCCTCCCTGCTCCTGTCTTCTCTCACTACCTCTGTCTCTCTCTTTCCAATAAATAAATTCTTAAAAAATATATCCACTGGGAAAACAGACTTAAATACTAAGGTATCCACTTATCTTTTGTCCTTTCACATAACTCAGAAAAGCAACCCTCAAGCCCCTAATCACCAGGCGCTCTCACAAAAATCTACTCTGTTAGAAGCTTCTCCTTTGGGCCGGGGGGTGTCTTGGGGCGGGGAGAAGAATCCTAAATTTCTGGAATAACCTCCAAATCTGTGATTTAGAACAAAATCCAAATCTCTAAACCTGAACTAGCTCCCAAATCTGTTTCACTGTGCTACAAAATTTCCTTTCTATCAGCCTCATTTGTGAGGTAAATATTTCAAAAAGGAATCTGTCCCAGAGACGACATGGGCTAGCAGAAAGACTGGTCACTTCGAATGTAGTAGGGAAGCTATGTGGCGTCCAGTTACAGGGTATGAGGTACCACAGACAGAGTCACCTGGGTGACTGCTGACAGTGTGTCCGTGTGGCTCCATTCAGAGTTGTGAGTTCACACGCCCTTGTGAGAACTTGCAGACGCAGAACGGGGAACATCTCATTAGCACTTCTTTTACCGAGGCCATATTTGGAATATTGGCCCGAGAGAGTGAAAATAGAACCCAGAATGGTGCCCATAACGAGGGGGTTAAGGCAGAGAGGTCAGAGGTCAAGGGAAGAAGAGAAAGGTGGGGTGAGAATCTTTGGAGTAGAAGCAGAAATAAGCAGCTGCCCGGTACCCGCTCACCCCGGACGAGCACGTGCAGGTGAAGAGTCGCGCTTCGGGAAGAGGGAGCGGAGTAGAGACAGAGGGGAAGACATAAACGTAGAGCGAGGAAGGTGACTCACAGACTTCTATAGCATCGCCTCGCTGGTATGTTACTAGGAGTAGCAAAGAAGGAGAAAAGCATCTGATATGTTAAGATTAAATAAAACTATTCTTTCTCATTGAATCCACTGTAGTCGTTCCGCATAATTAGAATATGGGATTCCCACACCAAAGCTGACAAAATCAGCAAAGCAAATGTTCCAGCACTGAGATTTTTTTTAAAAGATTTATTTATTAGAGAGAGAGAGAGACAGAGACAGAGACAGAGAGCTTGGGAGGAGGCAGAAGAAGAAGGAGAATCTCAAGCAGACTCCATGCTGAGTGCAGAGTCCAATGTGGGGCTCGATCCCACAACCCCTGAGATCCTGATCCAAGCCGAAATCAAGAGTCAGACACTCGACTGACTGAGCCACCAGGCGTGCCCCCAGCACTGAGATTTGCCTTCTCCTTGTAAACTCTGGTCACCCCACCCCTCTGGTAGGACCATGCACACACCCTTCTTCATGCTCAGGTTGTGCCCACTTGTGGGGGCGCCTGCGGCAAGATGCTTAACACATCCTCCCCACATTCATGAGTGAAATTTCTTCTTCACAATCTCAACTTTATTCCTGAACCTTCCCTGCTCCCCAAAAGCAGGTGCAAGCACCTGTGGGAAAGAGCACGGGAAAGATTTAGGCACGCAAGCCAGGTCTGGGAGGAGACCGAGCAGTTCAGGGTTTGGGCTCTGGGGTCAGGCAGATCCAGATTTCAATCCCAACTGGGTGATGCTGGACCACTCTCTTGATCTCTCTAAGTTTCATTTTTCTTTCTTTCTTTTTTTTTTTTTTTAAGATTTCTTTTCTAAATGTATTGTCATAGAGAAAGAGAACACAAGTAGGGGGAGTGGCAGGTAGAGGCAGAGGGAGAAGCAGGTTCCCCGCTGAGCAGGTCCAGGGACTCGACCCCAGGACCCTGAGATAAGGACCTGAGCTGAAGGCAGACGCTTAACTGACTGTGCCACCCAGGTGCCCCTAAGTTTCATTTTTCTTATCCACAAGTAGGGACACTAATAAAACCTGGAAGGAACTAAATGTAATGATGCAGTTAGCACACCGCTTGATACAAAATAAATGTTCTATACACATTAACTCTTAGTTGTTAGTTTTAAGATGATTAGATCTAAGACAGCTTCTCTTCACCAAGCTCTTGGATTCTACAGTAAATGTCAGACCCCAGGCACTCATGAACCCCCCTGAGATCCAAAGGGACACAAAAGAGACGACCCAGAGCCTTGCCAGCTCCCATT
>PITA01001637.1:161079-187738 GCA_004023965.1 Spilogale gracilis | reverse complement strand
TGAGGAAACCACCATTTCAGTAGCAGAATTAAAACCTTAATTTTATGCAATAAAGAGCACTGTCAGGGTACAAAATGGAATCACAGAGGCGGAGAATACCCTTGAGACGTATTTATACAACATAGACAAAAAGGAAAAAGAGGTTGAAATGATCCAAGAGCTGCTCACAGACAGAGAGGTCAGAAAACAAAAATCTAAATGAAGAATGACTCATGTCCCTGGAGTGACAAAAATAAAAGAACGGTTTAAATAGAATTAAAAGATACAGACCAGAAAATTGGGGGACATGCAAAGGGAGACAAGAAAGAAGAGACTTCCATGTCGGAGGCAAAGCCAATGATAAGCTCTGAGAACTTAGGACTTTCTAAAATTATTTAGCTCCTCTGTCCAAAAAAGAGTTAACTACCAACAAATTGGCTTCTCTCTTGCAGTACTGAACATTTTAAAAGCCAAGAGAAAAATATCTATAGAGGGCGCCTGGGTGGCTCAGTCCGTTGAGCGACCAACTCTTGATTTTGGCGTAAGTCATGATCTCGGGGTCTTGGGATCAAGTCCTGAGCTGGGTTCCACACTCAGTTTGAAATTCTCTCCTTCTGCAACCCCCCCACTTTCTCTCTCTCTCACACACACACACACACACACACACACACACACACACACACATATAAATAGATAAAATCTTTAAAACAAAAACAAGTTTATTGGCTTCTCTTTTGCAGTATAAAACATTAAAAGCCAATAGAAAAAAAATCTAAAGAATGTTGAGGGAAATTATCATTCCAAATAACATACTCTGTATATATTTCCTACATGAAAAGAAAAAGAATTCTCCAATACCCAAGGGGTCAAAAAATATACAGTTCCTAGGAATCCCACTTTAAGGGATATATCCTATAGGGAAAAAAATCAGTTATAGGATTACATACTTATATATCAGGATATTAATCACAACATAATTTATAAAAAATAAAAAATTAGAACCAATGTCAATGTTAAGTGACAGGAAATGCCAAAATAAATTATTGTATGTTCATATTATTAGATACTAAGCATGTCTTAAATTCTAAAAATGTAGAATGTCAGACTCAAATGGTTACCATGTGATAGTAAATATTTTGCATCTTTTCTTCAGGAAGCAAATATTTTATTTATCATCAGAAAGTAAAATAAAATAAAAAAAAAAACATTCAGAAAATTCTAAAAATGCCCCCTGGGCTTTCATGCTTGAAACCAAGTCATTTCCTCATTTAAAACTGAACAATAGGTCAAATGTCACAAAGATCTAGAGATGATCATTTATAAAATGTTCCAGACTGAACAACCTAAAATGCAAGAAAAGTAGTAAACTAGGGAAATCACAGTAGTTTGCTAACTTTGGACACATGTTCGTAGATATAACTCTGCCCACTTAGTCGGTAAAATAAGCATATTGCATATCCTAGGCTGTTGTCTAAGGTGCTCGGCAGAAGTTATAATAATAAGTGTGACTGAAAAATAAGGCACAAGTAAAATACAGTTTAATATTTAAACAACGCGATGTTAATTTGAATAATTCAAACTCACAGTGAGTGGGTTGTGGTAGGGGGCTGGCCAACTTTTAAGAAAAGAGATTAACTAAAAGAATGAACAGAGTGACAATGGCTTGCAAATTGTAGTTTCCTAATATAGTAAAATTTGCATAACACTTTTCATAGAACTCGGCATAAAAATGTTAAATTATAACTCATTATTACTTCTAATAATAAAACATAATTAATGTAAAATTAACCACTAAGGCACCAAATGAGACAGTTTTAACATTGTATTTAGGGCACAGCTCTACATTCTCTTTACCTCCTTTGATTTTATAGGATTTCAGAATAAAAGGGGGGATATCCTCTAAGAAAAAAAATCATCTGGATTTTATTAGTCTTAACAGTGATAGTGAATGTGGAGTTTCTTTTTGTATTTTACATGGTTAAAAATATTATGCTATGGCTTGATCCCTCTGGGGGCTCAGAACACATATTTTTAGAAGGGTTGGCTAAGGCTTGGGATGAAGCACGAGTCCATGGTATCAGCAACCTGTAATCATCGTCTCTTGCTTTAATCAACTAAGCTGTTCAACCATGTACAAGAGCCTCAAACACGTCTATGAAATATTATGAAAAGTAAATTGTTATGCAATGAGTAAATAATTACATGTTAAGTTCAGGACTACTAATAAATATGGGAAGGAGTATTTGCCAAGAAAAATTGTTTCTAGTGTGACATAAAAACACTGAACTACATACAGTCAGACTGTCTGATGACAAATTATTTTAGGTTTAAAAAGTATAATGAAGGATCTGCTCTGTCAGCTCTGACGCAGACTAAATGTTTTCAAGATTTGGGTACAGCTATATTTTGGGGTAAAAATCACAGGTAGAGTAATTGGTCTGCAGATTCAAATATTAACTGCTTCTAAACTGTTTAACATACAAATAATTACCACCCAATCAAAATGAGATTAAAATACAGAGTAGGTGACATTGTTAATCTTCCGGCCACTCTGCTTTCCTTTCTTTTCAGTTTGCCCGACTCATGAGTGAACTAAAAACATCTAGAGTTCTAAACAGTTTTCATATAAACAGTATCACTGCCTCAGTCACCACACTTGACGTCTGAATCCACACATCAGTGTCCCAGATCGTATCATGAAGTTCAGCCAATAGGCAAAAGAAACAGGAGAGTGATTATGCCTTCCCTAAGAGCTCTGAGAGGGACTATAGTAATGTTCTTCTAGAATTAAAAGCTGTCCTAGATCTTAGGAAATATCCCTTCTCCTGTCCCTCTTGCAGAGGGAATCAAAAGACAATTCAGACTTTAAAAATCAGGGTAGCATACCATTTTAAAGGAAAAAAAAAAGTCTCATTTCTTATGTTTTCTGATGGCTCTTATGGGATTCACATATAGCCCGGATTCAGACACCTGTTCCTCCAAATATTCTTCAACATAAAGAAACAAAGTATACTGCAGTTTTTAATGAATTATCTTTTTAAAGAAACAGGGTGGACAATCTTAGAGCTCTCTTCATGTCTTCATTAAAAACTTTAAAACAACTATCATCATTAATATCATCATGTTGTCTTTATGGAGAATTTTATAGAGTGAGTAAAGAGTTTTCAGCAGGCAGTATCTCAATAAATTTCAGAGGTAGACAATGGGTACCCAAAGGACTGGTATAGAGACCATCAGCCTGCTCAATAAGAAAGAATTCCAATTACTAGTTTTGTAGGCTACTCAACATTTTCTCCCCAAGATTACCAGTCTTGGTCTCATTTTGACCCTGCAAGTGATTCAGATTCATGACTGCCCCCGTGCTATTTACAGAACAGCAATAAGTATCTTAAAATCTACTGGCTTCTGTGATTTGATACAATAGCTCTCTTTTTCTTTACAGGGTCAAAAATTCAGCAAAATAAATTAATAAAAAGCCTTCTCAGAGAAAAAAGAAAGAAGAAGAAAAAAAAGAACTTTCTCTCTACCGCCAACCCCATACTGCCCCCTCCCACCAAAGGAGAGATGGAGAATTTTAGAAACAGGAGTTTATTCACAGCACTGAACTAAAAGCAGACTTCCTCTGGATTAGAACTGCAATTTACATACTGTATAAAATGTCAGGATGATATTCTGGTTTCTTACACACACTGCTGATTTTATTGTATACTTTACAGTCTTTATCCTCCTATAAAAATGTACCCTTTCTAGGTTTAGATAATTTTCTAAGATAAAAAGTAGGCACTCACGTTTTTTAAGAAATAAAAAGGCCAAGTGGTTTGCAAAAAACATTTGAAGTTCAGTAGGCATTCACACATAGACACAGACACCCATATATGTGTATGTGCACATGAGGGAGAAAGGGGGAGAGGCAGAGAGAGAAATCGTAGAAGCCAGAATTTACTGGGGACTCTTAAAACGCTAAAGTTCTAGAATTACTTGTCAATACATAAAATGTCCCTGGCAAAAGTCCAATTTAAAAGTTGGCACAAGTGGCTCATGTTTGCATTCTGAACTCCACACAGAAATTTCAACCTGCTTTAAAAGCCGGTTCTAATTTAAGCCCCATATTGACCTAATGGTCTAACGTTCCTAAACCTCATTCTTCTTATCTATAAAATGGGACAATATTCCATATCTCTCAGGGAAGTTGGGTGCATGGAGTTAGAAAAAAAATTTTTTTTAACATTTTGAAAGCAATTGTCAAGGTGCCTAGAACATTTGAAAGCAGGTGCTTTAAAAAAGAGTTAGTTTGCCACCTCTGTCTTGTTTGTTATTTGTTACTTAACTTTGAAATGAAAGAAAGCTGTGTGGATCTGGCCCTGAGTTTCAGATTTGTTTCACTGAAGGGAAACAAGCACTTGTTCACTTTCTTCCCAAAAAAATGTAATGACTACACATGAAATTAAAATAAAATATCAAAATACCATTTCAAAGGGCTCGTTCCCGTGTAATAGCATCCTGCACTCCATTCCCCGAATATCATATTCACTAGAAAGAAGGGTCACAAAAATAATTCTTTTCCTCAAACTTAGGAAAAATTAAAATGCATTCACATAGTTACATTACTAAATTCAATGTACTTTTCTCACTTAGGGTTTAAGTGAATTAAGGGAGTTTGATGACTACTTTTTGGTAGAAAGAACCTCCAACAGCTGGATTTTGGAGCTACCTAGAAACTGTTACCAGCATCACAGAAGTCACTATCGGTTTGTAGTCTGTTCTGGAGACGATTTTGTGACAAGACCTACTGCTGAGGACTTCTGAACCAGCACGCCAGGGTAGCAAATGGACATCACTCAGTTTCCCTCTTCCCACCTTGCCCGTCCACAGCAGGCATGACTAATCAATTGCAGTACTTTCTCCCTATGAATTTAGTCTTGGCGCTGGAAAATTTCTCAAAACAAGTTTCCAGGCAGGCAGCCACCACCAACTGATCAGAGTTCCCTTGTGAGTTGAAACCGTCCCCAGAGCAGGCTAAAGGTTACCTCTGAACTGCTTACGAAAAAAGGGGGCAGAGGGGGTGTGCTTGCTGAATAAATTAACAGTCTTAACATCATTCTAATGGGATTATTTATCCGAAGACCAAACTTCTTAGGCATTTTATTACCATTCATTTAGATATAAATACCTGTAATACTACTTATAAATCCTTCCTAGCTCTTCATTAGTAAGAACTTCTTAAGAGCCATTATGAGAAATACTCTTGGCCAGTTCAAATTGCTGTATGTTGTTATAATTAATGAAAGTATACATCTTCATGAATAGTCTATAATTCAGGCTCTTTAGTAATTAGATGAAAATGGAGTTTTATTCTATTTCATTTTCATCTTCTATAGGAGTGGGAACATGGACGCCCACCCCAGGGCAGACCTGGGTATCTTTCACCCAGATAAGCCTCTGTTTTTATGGGCAGTGTAAAGATGTACCCAGAACTGATTTCTTCAAAACAAGCACTGTGAAACAAATGTCTGATTCTTCGGCTAGTGTGCACCAGCAGTAAAACAAACAGGCCATTATATTTGGGGCAAAGAATGAGATTGCAAAGTCAATGAGGAACAAGGCACATTATCAGCTGGTCCACATTGTAAAACAATGACACAAAAGAGCCGTTAATACATGAAAAAGTCAAAGTTTCACGGTTCTTGGTGAACATCAATGGTTGGTGGGACCATCCTGAATGTAAGCTAACTTGTCTCTCTTACTTTCCAGATTTTTCTTAGCTTTTCTGAACCGGATCTATTCAGCAGTATTATCGGGCACTGGCCTCCCTTCCCCCAACCCCGTATCCCTTAATTTGTTGCTTTTAAGATTACAGCCTGTGTTTACTGAAGACAGCTAAAAAATACTCACACAAGCAAACTTAAATTCATTTCAAAGATCTTCACAAGTGGAGTTTTTCTCGGGGTGGGTGGTAATATTTGCAACGAACTACACATACTAAATAATCACATTGGAATTTTACAGGCTTTTCTATGACCTAATCCTATAAATCAGTCTTTAAACTATGAGGAATTTTGAAACCACCATTATCCAATGTCATGTGAGATGAATTGTGTTGTTATTTCGTCATTTTTCGCCAGCGCGGAGGGCAAAATACTGTCCACGCCGTGGCCAAGAGAAGGGTGTGGTTCCTGCTTCTACATTTTTGATGCAGTGGGAGACAGAAATGTGAGCAGAGCGAGGAGGAATCTGCGGACAAGTTTTTACTCTACCCTTTTTTCCTCCTTGCAGCTTCTGATGAACGATAACAAAACAAGATCTATGCTAGGCGATAAAAATCTCCCCAAATATCCAGCCTTATCCATGCTGAATAAATAGCTCTGTTTCTGTGCATTCACAGTGCGCTGGGTGCTGGCAAATTAAATCTTAATTCATGTGTTTTTCCCTTGAAGGGTTGGGAGGGAAAAAGCAAAAATTAAAAAAAAAAAAAAAAAGAAAGAAAGAAAAAAGAAAAAGGAAAGGAAAGGAAACAAAACAAAAAGAACCCCTGACTGCCTATTAGTTTTAGTTTATACATGAGGCTTGATAAGCCTCAGAAGCCCCTAATTAGAAGGAACATGCTAATTAGAAGGAGATTGTGACACGTTCTCGTGTTCTTCGCTTGCTGCCCTTTGGTGCGTCCCCACCGCCCCGGAGTCCCTCTCACGCTCCTGGCCCACCGCGGCCCCCCTCTCTAGTCCTCACGTCCTTGGGGTTTACCTTGTTGCTTTTGTGTCTGCCTAGAACATGACTGAAGGACCCTAATTTTTCATCCCCCTGAGTAAACCGAAAATCTGTCTACCTACACCGCAGTGGAACTTGCTGTGTTCAGGGAGCATAGTCTTGTGATCACCTTTGTCTCCTATGTCCGCTGCGCACGCTGGCCACCGGCCGCTGCTGCAGACGGTCACCTGGGGAAGGACAGACAGAGGACGCCCAAGATATGCCCTAGCTCTGGGGGTCGGGGTGGAGGCAGAGGGAGAGCGCGCGAGGGAGGCAGGAGCACACTGCTGGACCCCAGGACCAGTGTGGAGCCCTAAGTCGTGGTCCTGCATTTTGCCTTCCTGGGGCAACATCTTTGGAGGATGACATCAGCGGAAAGGACTCCGTGGTACATGTCACTTATAGTAGAATCCCCACAGATCCAAGCTTACCTGGACTCAAACAGTCAATCAGGCAACACGAAAGAGAGGGAAAAACAAAAAACAAAATAAAAAACAAACCCACCAGTCTGCTCATTTCCAGGCTTTTTTAACAACTCATAGGCGCCCCTCCCCCTCTCCCACCCACACTCCCACCCCCGGGGCTCTCAGGCCAGGGAAATTCCTATTTCTTATGATGTTTACTGAAATGAATGTTCCTCTTCTAGTCCCTAAGGTCCTTGGGGACTGGCAATGTTATGCCTGTTTCTGAGTTCCCCGTGGGGCACCAGGCAGCACCAGGCTGTACCCTAGAGAATCAAAAGCTCACAGTGAGGATTGTATTTTGGATAGAGGATGGCAGGTAGCAAAGCTGGGGATGCCACAACTGTCTGGCTGAGGGGCCTGCATAGAACATGTCTTTGAGCCCGTCACGCAGCCTTTGCCCAGGTGGCCTGGCCCACCCCAGGAAGCTGAGAAAGGCCCTGAGGAGATGTGGCTCTCGGGCACAGGCTGCGCCTTAGCTGCCTGATGGAACCTGAAGAATAAGTGAGATTTACCCATAAAGAGACCAGAACCTTTGAGCCCAGTACCTGCTCCCCACTTTTTCCCAGATCCAAATACCACAAAGCACAAGGAAGAGCACAAGGAATCACCTTTTGGATTCCCAAGGACACATCTTGCAATTGATGTTTCTGGAAGTCTAGGAATGTAGGGAGTTTTGCTAAACTCTGACCCATATCATGGCAGCCAGCCCTTTCTCCAGGTTGTGGGAACACAGGCCCAGCCTTTCCTTGTAGCTAGCTCAAGAGACATCGGAAGTGTCCCGATCAGTGCAATTTCCTTTCCGTGGAACCCCATGTGTGCACACAATACGAACTCATTTCCTCCCATTGGTTTTTGTTTGAACAGTTTCCTTTGATACGGGATGTCTTCCGCTCTCCTTGGCAGTTGTCTAAATCCAGGCATCCTTCTCAATTCAAGACCCAACGGGAGTCATGCCCAACTGGCCATGCTCCCACAGCTTCCTCCTCCGTCCCGCCTTCCACTAAGCCTTAAGTGTCTGGGGCCCCCCATCCAAACAGGATTCGTCCCACGGGTCCCCACTGGCTTCACAGTGTGCACCTGTGGGCATGCCCACCTGTGCCCTCACTCCTCACTGCGCCTGCTGGCTACCAGCCAACCTCGTTTTCCTTGTTTTACGTAGCATCAGCGTCCTAGGCACACAGTTGGATTTTAATCAGTGCTTTCTGAATGGAGGGAATGAGCATTTTGAAAACAACTCACAATGGATTTGCAGATTTGCAGATATACTTTGATTTGGAAACATTCAGAAATCATTCTCAACTGAAAGCTGAAACGGAGACTTTTCTATCCCAGAGTATCATAAATTTCTCTTTGTACTCCCTCCTCTATTTTTGAATTTCTTTTTTCACTTTTCTGTCCTTATTTCTCTTTGGGTGCTGATCAAATAAATGGACTCCATACCACACTTCCTTCTTGTGTGCGTGTGCCCCAAATCTCAGGACCTGGGGCACCGGCACCTAACTTATGAAAATGTCTCTGCAGTTGACAAGTTCTTGGGGGAGGGCGGTGGAGAAAAGGATGCGCCATATTGAGTCTCCCAACACAGGCAACTGGGTCACTACATCCAGGAAGGAAGGAACGCACAGTTGCAGGAAACACCTTGGAGCAATCCTTGCTTATTTATTCTCTAAGCCAAAAGGGCCAACCTTTCCCCAGGGACCAGAAGGTCAAAATGGACTGGTAGATGTCAGGAGTGTTTCTTGGCCCCAGAGGAAATTCATTCATTTATTCATTCATTTCCAAAAGTTTAAGTTCAGGAGTTTGGTTCCAACATGAGCCGTTACCATCTGCTTGAATGACCTAAAAACGGCCCGAGTGGGGACAGAATCGGTTCTTTCTGTGCCCAAACAGCTCAAGGCAGGGGCTGTCACGGAGCGGGGTCAAGTGCTCCATTTTCACACACGTGCTGTTTGCAGCTTTCCAAACACGGCCCGGTCCTCCCGTTTCAAAAGCACCTGCATTTCTCCAGTCTGGGCAGTGTGCTCCATTGTCTTACCATCCCTACCAAATATCAGAGTTCCCAGAAGCCTGGCATAAGATGATTTTGTAGAATATCCTTGCCTTTTTGTGGCAAAACCAGTGACGTCTTCGTGAGTATAACAAGACTTCAAGAAATTGCAGAAATAGTCATTTTGGAGTCGCTGCTCCTTGTGGAGTTGTTATTAATGGGGGGTTATTCCCCAGTAGCTTCATGTTCACCCAAAGAAATATATCCAAACATTATATGTTGAGTGTTTATTCTGTGCAGGATAGAGAGTTCTTGGCATAGATGATCTCATTTAATCCTATTCATCATCAGAGAAGTGGGCATTGTTAAGTACTCTTTTTAAAAAAAAGTGAGATGCAAGTACATGTGAAAATTTACCTGAAATGGCTCATCTAGTCTGTGGCACAGCCGGAATTTGAATGCAAGGTTTAAATTGTCTCACGACCCCTGTTCCCGGAGATCTATTAATCATCTGTGTTCCAATCATCTGTTTCTGCAATAAATGTAGATTCCTGGGCCCTGCCCCACACACACCCCAAGTGAGAATCTCAGGGGCCTCAGCCTACGAATCTATCGCCTACTTTTTTGAGAAGCTTCCTGGGAGTATGTGCACAGCCAAGAAAACCAGCATTTGGAGTAAGTGGTAAGGACTTTGAAATGGGTTGGGTAGGAAAACACAACTTTTCTTCTCCAGGGGTTGGAGTTGGGAGGGGCAGAGAATGGAGGAGAGCAACAGGACCTCGTCCCAGTGGCTGGAAGAGCTCATTCTGGTCTTGACTGTGGGCATACTCGTCTTTTACTTAGCTTCAAGTCGCCCTCAATGGTAAATATAGATCAGTCCATTCTGGTCAGATGCTCTGTACACATCGTGCAGCTGAACATAACCAGAAGCATGTGTCCTATGGCAATTAAGCAACTAAAACTTCCTGTAAAAGCTGGCATGCTCCAAATCACTCCCAGTTGATGCTTTTCGCTCTTGATCTCTGACTGCCCATTGCCTTCAACTTCTCTGAAGTTTAAACGCAAAAAAAAATCACCCTGGCGGACGGGCCTGGGCTTAGCTGGCCTCTCTTCAGCTATAGTCCAGTTACACAGACATGTGTGCCACCTCTGGGGAAAGAATGCGCCCTCTCTTCACCTGTCATAGAAACTTCTGGATGCCCTTGGGTAGATGACGGACTGTGAGCTCCTGTGAGTATGACTCGTAGCTAATAATCATCCATACAAATGCCTGTCTCAGTAGTAAGACACTTCGATCATTCCTGTGCATCCCACGAACATTTACTGAGCATCTACTACCTGTCAGGTTCAAGGTTAAAATGCATAGGGGACTGCTACAACAAAGAAGCTTTATTTGTGGCATCTATATCGCAGACTATTTAGGGAAAGACTGCTAGGCCCACGATTACCCTTTTGCTGACCCCTACGAAAGGAGGGCAAAAGCTAAGAAAAATGATAAAAAGAACAGCAAACAACAGTAGTATATACCTTAAGAAGAAGCAGCAGATGCCGTATTATCAGGAAGCCTGCAAGGAGGCAAAGCCGATCTCTAATTAATAATTGGGGATCGATGCAGTATGTTGGCCTCCCCATTACAGTTATTTTGAATAAAGCAGGATCCATTTCAAGGCAAAGGCTTCTGGGAGTCTCTCTGGAGAAATACATTTAGTCCTCAAGTTACACCTTCCTTCCAGTTTATCGGATGCTTTTCACCTTTCCTGTTACAGCAGACTCCCACCTGTTCCTACAAATCTCCAAAAACCTGGTAGTTTCATCCCATCCATCCCCAGCAGGCTCCTTGAGCTCAAAGCTGCACCAGGTGCTCTCAGCCAACCGAGTCAACGCTTCCCCAATCTCACACAGTCTCATCTCAGCACCGATTCCTCTCCGCTTCTCTCCATCATCCCTTTGACGGTCCCGATTATTCCATGCCCTCTGAATGTTTTCACTCCCGCTCTCCTGGCACGTGGCCCTTCGGCCGTCCAGCTACCACTTTCCTGGGGTCTCCCAAAGGTCAGGGCACTGTCTTCACTCTGCACGTCAAGGGACCAGGCTCAGCCGTCCTCTTCACTGAAATTTCTTTCTTTCTCATTATCAGTTGGTTTTAGGAAAACCAAATACTCATCAGTATTACATCACCGACCCATGTCATTTCTAGAACCTGGTGAAAAGCATGATCGCCTCTCACAGATCCAGAGCCATTGAGAGAGATGCCCCGAGGCCCACACACCTGTCTCAAGGAACACCTGCCATCCCCACAAGGCTCTTCACTCTGGGTTCCGTGCCATTGGGATGGGCCCAGGAAATCCCCTGAAAGGTCAATATTCCCCAAGGCTGTGCCTTGACAATTTCCGAGATCACACTTGCTTCCTTAGCCATCTCAAACTCCTCTCTGACTTCAAATCCCACTCCCTGTGGATAAGTCCCCACGTACATCTAGCTCTGTATTCTACAGAAGCCTAGACCTATGCTTCCAGAAGCTTCCAACTTCAAACTGCCCACGACCAGAACCAGTTGCCTATCTTCCTCTATCCTCCTGAGTGTTTCTGTCCCCAGTGTCATGAATGTTTCTGTCACCTAAGCTCACAGTCTCAGGGTCTTCCCAGACTCCCCCCACCCCACCCCCGCCGCCTTTCCCTCCGCTTTCATGAGTCCTGCCCTGCCCTGGCCTTCGGGAAGATACTCCTGCGGAATCCTTGTCACCACTATGCCCGCTTTCTCCATCATGACTTCCTGGGGACCTGCAGTCCTCAGCTCTAAACTGTGCTCACAGAGTTATCCCCCCAAAGCAGTGTCTGACTCCTGAGCTCCCCTGCTCACAAACATTTGGTGAATCTCTGCTTCACCTGGAATAAAGTTCAATATTCAATGTCTGGCGTTCAAAGCCGGCCGTCATCGCGGCACAACTGTGCAAACATTTCCACTGTGCCCCCTAAGTACTCTCTAAACTCTGCCCCACGCTCCAGGAAAACCTGCCTGGGTGCTCTCCAAATGCAGGTACTGGTGGTCTTGCTTTCTTTCCCAGACCATGTCATCAGAGGCTGCCTCCTCCAGGAAGACTTCCTTGCCTTACCTGGATGATAGGAATCCCACTTACAGGGGACCTTGTATCTCCCTTGTGGCATGGATTCCCTTCGCCGTGGTAGTTTATTTATATACCTTATCTGTCCTACCAGCATATAAATTTCATGAGAGTAAAAGAAGTGAGGAAAATTTAAGGTATACATCTTCAACCTTTCACACAGAACTCTTTTTTTAACCCCCCTGCAAATGTTTCTGTTGCCAAGAAAACGTCACTAAGTAGAATGCATCCACTCTGGCCGAACAGGTAATAAATGAACAGTGACTGGCCCCTTCCCATTAACAAAGGGCTTTCACTGTGTGCGGGACACTTCTGGTATCTTGTTGCCCCAGATCTTTACAAAAATTGAAACATGGCACCATCCCCTTGACTTGCGCCAACCAGGAGATCAAAGTTCCAAGTGACTCGGTGACTTTTGTTCATCTGAAGTTGGGGAACCCAGAACTTATCCCTGCTGAGGACCTGCGAGCTTTACATTCTCACCATCCTTAGTCATCCTTGTTTATTTTTTGAGACCTGCATTCCCTTGACTTATATGGGCTCCCACGGATCTAGGGTTGGAGGGCAAGACAGGGCAAAGCGTACCGTCCTCTGTAGACCCCTTGTGGTTCCTTTCCTCTGTGAGTCTTGTTTGCCCAATAGTATAAAAAAGAACCCCCCAAAACACTTAAAGCAAAACTTGCAGGTATTTGTAAAACATAAAACATAAGCACAGGGAGAGAAAGGGACAGGTTTTGTACCCTAGGACAAAATGGCATTATTATCATTCTTACTTAACATCAGACTTTTCAAGTCTGAGTTTGAAGCACTAACTTCCCACTGGCTCTGGGGGGGTAGGATGTTATGGGGCTTGACATGGCTCATCATTAGTGGGGAATGGAGTCCTACTCCTCCCTGCTATAGCCCCGAAAGTGGGGGAGACCTGGATAAGGAGGGAAGGCTGCAGGAGGAAAGGATACGGGATCCCCTTCTGACTCGCTTCCCCTTTAGAGATGGTACCCCATAGCCCGCTACATTTTAAATATTTTATTAGAATCAGAAAGGTCACACATCCAAAATGTCCAGATGACTGGATTTTCACAGGGGCACCATATCTGTGTGACTCACGCCCCGATGGAGAAATGCTCTATTAGCAGGACCCTGGAAGCCCCACTCCCCAAAAGGGTGACCCTCTCTTGAAGTAGCTACTATGTGGCACTGGCTGGCCACTTTCTAAAGGATTCTAAATGAACCCTTTGACTCTTTGGCCAGGACAGCAATGTGTTCTTTGAGAAGCCTCTTCTGACAGCAACTGCCATTTCAAAGCAGGGAGGGAAAAGTGTCTGTGTGTGTGTGTGTGTGTGTGTGTGTGTGTGTGTAATTCTGTGTGTAGGAGAAAAGTGTTTCTAATTTTCAATCCTGAAAATGTGAGGGGAAGAAGGAAGACGGGAAGAAGGGAAATAAGTCAGTAAATGCAGTCTCTTTCTGCGTCCCTCATGAAAGCTGAAAGAGCTCCAGCAACAGGCCATTTTGAGAAAGGAACAGAATTGTCCTTCTCTACCTGTCTCAGCTGAGGCCAGAGCAGGCTGGCTCCTATTCCCATAGCCTTCAAACACATGGATAGGTTGATGGTGATTATTTAATAGCACAGTGTTCTCTAGAAGCCTGATATTGTATGCAACATATGGTTTTGATTTTGGTGGGTTTTTTTTTTTTTCTGTTTTTAGCCAGCGAGCAAGATGGAGAGTGTCACAAACCTAATTCCAGAATTTGCTAGGTTCTGCCAGACATTACAGGGAAACCAAGTCCCATGCCAATGGCCCTCCCGCTTTGGTAGCTTTGGGGGACCCGTGGGGGAGCCACAGCGGGCCACGGGCTCACACAGAACTGCGCTGACCAGATCTAAGACAGGGGCTCCGTGCTATTGACACACAGCTTGGTGTCGCCGCTTCCCAGACTCTCTGCACTAATTGTTCAGGCTGGAAAGAAGAGATCTGAACATCAAATAAAAATCCACAGGCGCAGAACCATTAACTCAAGACCCAACATGTATCTGGCTAAGGAGATTGATATTCACTCTGGCTGTCATGATGTTTTAAACAGAGACACTCTCCAACTTCCCATCCTGGGTTACTGGCTATCAATATTTCCAAAAATAATCCCTCCTCTCAATTATTTTTTCTGATCAATTATTTAGCATGGTCTGGTTTATATGACATAAATTTTACAGGGCAGGGGGGCGGGGATTTATACTCCCACATGGTCAGTTAGGAAATTTGTAGTTTTAATTAAAAATGCAAATTTTCAGCTTGGAAGAGAGTGCTGGCTGGCTTTATGGACATTAGTAAAACTAGTAGTAAAGAAAAAAAAAAAAGGCAGGGAGGGGGCCTGGGGATCTTTAGGTTAAATTTCAACCTGGGAATTTTCCTAAACTGGAAGGCTTGTCTCAAGTTTGAGAGCCTTTGAACAGGCTTTTCTCTAAATGAAAACCTGGCCACCTAGACCAGCCCTTCCTTTGTTTGCTCAGGGTGGCCCTGAGTAGGGGCCCAGGCGGAACTGAGGGAGAAAATCCTTCCTGGTTTCTCCCTCTCCGAGGAAGGGCAGGTTAGCACCGCCCACTGCTGACTGGCGCCAGGATTAATTAGTTCCTTCGGTGACCTTGGCATCTACTGATGGTGGAGCGTGTCTCCAAGCTGCTGAGGACTGTGTTGGGGCCCAGGAGGACTAGAAGCCAGGGCTAAAGTGATCACCATTTTGTGGAGCCAAAAAACAGAAACAACAAAGCAAAAGAACACCCAAAACATATACTTGACCTCTGAAAGTGTGGTATTCAAATTGTGTGGATTATCTATCTGTATACATACTAACCTACATCTGTTGCTGTGTGTGTGTATATATTAATGTATGTATCTGTGTGTATATATCAATCTAAATATATCTTTATCTAAATCTCTAGCTTTATCTGGGTAAATATTAATCTCTACTTATATTAATTTAAATCTGTATCTATGTATCTATATCTGTTTTTTTTTAAGATTTTATTTATTTATTTGAGAGAGAGAGAGAGAGTGAATGAGAGAGAGCACGAGAGGGGAGAAGTACAGAGGGAGAAGCAGACTTTCCACGGAGCTGGGAGCCCGATGCGGGACTTGATCCCAGAACTCCAGGATCATGACCTGAGCTGAAGGCAGTAGCTTAACCAACTGGAGCCCCTATATCTGTCATTAATCTCTATCTCTACCTATGTGCATATATATCCATCTAAATCTATCAATCATCCTATGGGTTTTGCAAGTCAATGTAACTTACCAGATGTTTCCAAAGGTGTCTACAGCCTATTCTTGGAACTGAAGACAATTTTCAAGCATTCCACATCACTGGGGAAGACGTCTGTCCCTCCTCATTTCACCTCCACCGGTCTGCTCTTCCCCGCTGTGCTCAGGCTAGAACAGAGCTCAGGGAGCTCAGGGCCCACCCATCCCTCCATCACCACCGGTTCAAGGTTCACGTAGGAATGCGATATGGGTCCACAGGAGTAACTCAGTGTGTCTTAAGTTGCATAAATAAAAGTATTACAGCCTAAATAAGGGAGTTGCCAACTGCTCCCATCGGAGGAAGCTTGACTGCTATCTGTTAATTTGTGAAGAGGCATTTGGGTCACTCTGAAGGCCCAAATGAGGGCCAGGG
This sequence comes from Spilogale gracilis, assembly GCA_004023965.1. NCBI lineage: Eukaryota > Metazoa > Chordata > Mammalia > Carnivora > Mephitidae > Spilogale > Spilogale gracilis. The sequence goes on along the minus strand of PITA01001637.1, from coordinate 171,777 downwards.
CGTGAAAGTCACTGGAGTCACATTTCATTTCACCATATGAATTTTACAATACAATGTTATGGTCTATAAGCATTCTGAGGTAGTGATTGTCCAGTCAACAGAAGGGGAAAGCCGCTTCGAGAACCTGCTGGCCAGGGCTGTGGGAGAGGGTAAACGAGCATCGTGCTAGATCATCTCTCCAATTCCTCCCAATTTGGGATTCCCTCCGACTATGGGTTTTGTCAGTTGCTGGCTCTCTGGGCGAGGGGCTATTAGACCCTCGAGTGTGTGAGGGGCCCCTCTGCGGGCTCCCACGTGGCTCCCCAAGCCCCCACCCGAGCGCCAGAGGAACCGAGGTGCAGATGAGCTGCAGGGCAGTAAGGAGTTAAGGAGACCAAAGCTGTCCTGGGTCCCTGCAGCCCCAGAGGCAAGCGAGTCCCTTTGATCCTGACGCTTAATTGCAGCCTAGTTGCAACAGGGAACTTTAAAAGCAAAGGAACAGAGAAACTAGAGATAGGGTTTGTTTTGTTTCCTGAGGGGACAGCCTTTGTGGTGGCTGCCAGGAAGCTGACACTTAAGGCTGGAATGGTGGGCGTCCTAAGGGGGCAGGAAAAGACGCCTTTCTGCTCGGGGTCAGGTGTGCAGGGAACCCCAGAACCAGAAGGCATCTGTGTGTGCCCTTCAGCAGGGATGCCGGGGACAGAGAGCAGAGACCAGAGAGGAGACGGTGGGCGCGCTCGGGAGCAGGCGGAGCAGGAAGGCTGGGACGGCCACCCCCGGCCTCAGGGGAGCAGGGGGGACACTCGTACAAGAAAGCACTGCACGCGAGGAGGGAAGGCAGTGGACCGGAAATGGGATTTCGAAGAATTTTCACAGAGCGCCGCAAAGCCACAGCATAGCACGTCTTGCCTCTCTCCAGGCCTCACAGCCGGTAATGGGCTCTTACATATGGTGTCTATTTGAGTAGCTAGAAGCCGACATCTTTAGGTCTTTAAGCCTCTTACACACACACACACACACACACACAGGAGACTGAAGAGTAAAGAAAAGGCCAACTCCTGGCAGCAAATAATGGAGAGAAAGCTCTAGCCGTCCCCAGTGACTGATGCAGCCCCCTTGTGAGGAGGAGCTCCTGACTGAAACCGAACCCACACCTGCATGGTGACGCCAGCCATTCTTGCTTGCGTTCCGCCTCACTGTTGAGGGAGCTGGGCCAGCAGTACCTGCCAGAGAAGTTTCTCTAAAGCAAAGCCCCAGGGAAGTGCCACTGGGAAAGGCCTGGGGGCTTGGAGACCACCGACGGGTTCTGCCCACCCGGTGAGTCACTCAGCCTCCTTGGACTTTCTGTTCTTCATAAAAAGGCTTAACTGAGGCCAAGTACAAGAAGCTCTCAGCAGAGGGCTTGGCATACAGTAGGCACTCAATAAACTCAATAGATACGTATTTTCTTTCATCCCTAAAAGGTTATTGGTAAATTAAAAATGCATAAAAACACTGGCCATCTGTGTGTGAAGTAAGTGGGCATCTGGGCAGGGAAGACTTCCTCGAAATCAATTTAGCTGCACTCTTGGACCAGGAAAGCAGGGCCCCATGTGGGACAGACAGGGAAACCAAGGACTCAAGGAAGGGGAGACAGATGGACACAAAACCAGGTCTACGACTTACAGCAACATATAGAACTGGACAAATAGTTCACTTAATTAAGCCCCCACATTAGACAGCTATCCTTTCTAAAACTGTCTTTATCACTATTGCAAAATGTTAAAACTAGCATTTTGAAACAAATGCAATTTTTACTGCATATAACAACCCTTCCTCTCTACTCTTCATATTCTTTGGAGAGCACGAGGGCAGAATGGCATTATCTGCACCATTAAGGGAGACGATGAGTTGGTCAGAGTTCCCTGAACTAATCCACAGAGGGCATGAGGCCTGGAGTGCCTATGTCAGACTCCCAGGCCCCTCTACTGACCACTATCCAGAGGAAATAGAGTCTAAGGCTGATTTTAAACACATAGATTTCATAGGAGAAAAGTATCTCTGGAACATGCATGTAAACAAACTCCCTAGCCATCCCTAGAGACGGTGACCACAGCTCTTGGGGAATTGGTAAGAGTCTCTGCCCACAGAGAGGACAGCTGTCACGAGCACAGGGAGACATCCACGGACCCACAGCCCACAGCCACAGAACCGCTGGCAACACAAGTCCCCACCTTTTGCCCTTGACCATGGGAGGCTTTGGGGCAAAGCTCAGTGGATAAGTCAGTTCAACCTCACTCCACTCTGTGCCTGAGCAACCCGGAAAGGCGTACTATGTTGAGGAGGTAGGTCTTGGCCCCCGTGCCCTACCCAATGGTCTGCCACCATCTACACTGACGTTAGCAAAGCCGCCAATGTGTTCTAGAGCCTTGTGGATGAACAGCGTGTTCATCATCTGGGAGCTTGTTAGAAATGCACACTCTCAGGCTCCACTCCAAATCTACCCAATCAGATGCTACCCAAAAGACCCAATCGGATCTTTTAATAAGATCCCCAGGTGATACCCTATGGCACATGGAGATTGGAGAAACGTTCTGCGGTGTACACACGGTAGGTATCTGGTATGAGGAGAATAGCCATTTGCCTGCATTGAGTGTTTTCTCGTTTACTTGAGCAGTCGTTATGGTTGGGTTTAGCAGAGATCTGCTGGATTCAAGAAAAAATGGACATCTGGGTCTGTGAAAACAGGATGACCAGTGTCCAGGGAAATCTCCAATCACTCTAGAATTCCCATCCTAACCAATAACAACACCCCAAAATGTGTATTTCAAGGTACAGATGTTGAGGTCTCAATAATTGCTGGTCTCAAGTGTTTTCTTGTGGTTATTCCTGAAAACCTACTTTTTAAAAAGTCAACTGTATATATGAAAAACACCTCTATGAGGATCTCCTTATCCATCCAGTATTTTTAAAAAGATTTTATTTATTTATTTGAGACACACACACACACACACACAAGAGGAGGAGGAGGAACGGAGAGAAAGGGACAAGCAGACCCCAAGCTGAGTGCAGAGCCCAGTTCAGAGCTTGATCCCACGACCCTGAGACCACAACCTGAGCTGAAACCAAGAGTGAGACGCCTAACTGGCTGAGCCACCCAGACACCCGCTCCAACCAATATTCTGTGACTCTCACCACTACAGTGGACCAATATTTGCCTTCAAAGGGCCAGAGAGGGTAAACTATGTGCAGTAGGATAATGCAGTGTGGGAGGCTGCTCTGTTACCCCCACGGAACCATAGAGACTGCTGGCAATTTTGCTTCTTTGTGGGTATTGATTTTCTTGATTCTTTGCTAGCTCTTCTCTCCTAGGCCTCTGGCAATCCTCCCCCATGGTTCATCCTTGGTCATCTGCCTGTCGCCTGAAGGTTAGGAGCATCCGTGGCCTCAGTTACGATTTCAACATAGGTATGTTTCAATGCACATCTGAAACCTCACATCTAAGCTGTTCTCCATTCCCACACTGTCAAATGTCTATGGTATAACCCACTTAGATGACCCATCATTAGCTAAAGCACCATGACCAAGACTTAAAATTCATCACCTCCTTGCTTTCCTCCACCTCATTCCTATTGGTTGGTCTCTTTTCCCATCGACCCTGATTTTCCATTAGGGTTCCATCGATATTTCTCCCGATAGAAATGCCAGTGTCATTCTGGCTCTTCTAAGCTCTCACTAGCTTCTCTTACATTCCCTTCAGGACACCTCCTGGATTTACCCTTTCTCCTCCATCCTCACACTGCTATTCTAATCCAACTCTTTCTCACATCATACCTAGAATATTGCCAAAGTTCTTTTGTATTTTTTTTTTGCCAGTGGCATCACTTGCTACAAATTTTCAAACCTCTAACTCTATCTTACAAGTCATAATTGAACACTTTTAAAGTGTTAGATGTGATGTTATAGGTAATAAAATTAAACTCCTCCTCATAGCTCTTCAGGTCTGCTGTATACTGACTTCCCCACTAGTCCTATTCCCATTGCTCCCCAAAATTTAATCCCTGTTCTCCAAAGACAAGTTTCCACACCGGACCCTAGATTGAATCATGTTGTTCCTCCCTCCGGAGAGGTCCTTCCCCTCTCTGATTTTGACTACTATCCTCTCCAAACTTTATTGAACATATCCCCCTATCAGAAAAATACTTTGGAGTAGGAATAACTGTTATAAGGCTGTTATTTATTAATGTTATACCTGCATAAGAATACTAATATGTTACATACATTATCAAACACATGAAAATTGATATTTTAAAAGGATGAGCTAAATAATGTATAAGAAGCAAGTTCAGCTATTCCTCACTTAGTGAATAATCTTGCCCTACCTTGGCTTGTGGTATAGACATGACACTTTAGAACCACTGATCTGGACAAAATATATCCATCCAAATCTATAGGAAGCATCTCTTCCTCCAGGAAGTTATCTACCACTCCAGCCCAAATGGTTCTACCTTCTGAACTACCAGAGCTCTTAAAATTACAATTAGTAAATCACTGATACAATATATGTTTCATCAATACTTTTTAGTTGATTACTTGAAGCTTGCCTCTAGGATGCCAGAAATTTATAGACTTTTAAAATAATTCAATATCTTAATTAAAAACATGACTGTCTTTCCAAAATTGCTTGGGTTGGGCTCTATGCACCGTGCAACATCCATTACAAGAAAACTCCAAGTAAGACTACAAGGTAATTTCATTTAAAGACTGCTTTACTGCATTGGATATCATGTGCACAGATCCCCATAGTTTTGAGGACTAGCTTTTCTGGGTTTTGGCTACTAAAATTTTCTTTTAAAGATTTTATTTATTTGACAGAGAAACACAGCTAGAGAAGGAATACAAGCAGGGCAAGTGAGAGAGGGAGAAGCAGGCTTCCTGCCAAGGAGGGAGCCCGATGCGGGGCTCGATCCTGGGACTCTGGGATGACCTGAGTTGAAGGCAGATGTTTAATGACTGAGCCACCCACGTTCCCCAGCTACTGAAATTTTTTAATACATTGCTTCACCTCACTCAAGTTCAGTTTCTGTTTAACCCATAAAATGGGGACAAAAAGGGGTTTTCGTGACCATAAAAGAGATAATAAAAACTGAAATGATTTATATATGTAAGGCATTACTATTATTACACCTAGCATTTTTGCATTATAATGTAGACGGTATCAGGTATGTCTGAGATTCTAAAAATAACTGACCTCCTATAGGCATGGGAGGACTCAATGAGATGCTCTCATAGGCAAATGGAATCTGGTTTTGGTTTCATTCTTGACTTTGGTTTTTCCCAGGTCTACACGCCATTTGCAACCATTAGTGAACTTTATGAGAACATAAAGCACCTCCCTGCCATGCACAGCCAAACTCACCTTGCTGTTGTGTGCCTGGGTCAGGGCATAAAGCCAGGAGAGGTCCTGTCCCCTCTTGTCCTCAGAGCAGTCAGAGCAGAGAGAAGCAAAGCCTATCAACCTCTCTTCTTGTTCTGCCTTGGCAATAGGCTGCCTCCAGTACTAGTTATAACGGGCTGTCCAAGAAAGTTGTAGGGACAGGACATAGTGACCTGCATACACGTACCAGGGACACTCAGAAGTTCTTCCTGCTCTTCAAAATTCAAGTCAAAATTTAAATGACAAAATAAAAATGAACTTAAAAAAAAATCCAGGTTATAACTCCTCTTCCAGGAGCTTTACCTAGTGCTCTAATTTTAGGCTCCTGGTTTTTAAAACCTACTTTTTGAACTGTTAATTGAGATAATGTCTGTGAAAGCCTTTTTGTAAAGTGTAAGAAACTATACGTATGTTAATTATCCCTCTGAGGACATTTGTGTGCTGACCTATTCTTATCTTATTTGTAAGTATCTTGTTCCCCGCTGATTGTGGACTGCAAATGCTTAAGACCCAGGACCTGCCTCCCTGGGTGTTTCCTGCCTCCCTGATCTGTCCTCCCGAGTAGGACTCACCACCCACAAAGCTCTAAACCTTAGCACTGCCCATGTGCCTGCCAAGACTCCTAAGTAAAAAGACTTCTTTAGGGTCCTCAGTCTGCCCCCTCAGCTCTCCCAAACTGGGTCCCTAACCCTGCAGCTTGTATACACTCAGAAAATACAGAGATGTTAGGGTAAAAAAGAAAAACAAAACAAACTTTGTGTTTAAAAGGGGAAATAGTCTTTTTTTTTTTTTTGTAACTGTTTTAAGAGTGGGTGGAAAATAGGTGGGGGGAAGTTTAATCCTCCAGGGTTGGGAATCAGGTTTCCTTGCTGGGATTGGGAATGGCGAGATAATTGCATCAGAGGCTCCCCAGGTACCCCAAGGCTCGGGAGTGTGGGAGAAGGTCTAGTATTTCCTTTTGGTGACGGTGTTTGGGGCTTTTAAGATGATGTGTCCATGTTCCCCAGCCACTCCGGGACTGAATCTCGGCTGGCTGAGACTGGGTGATTGCTCTCAACAGCCTCATAGTGGGGATTTTTCAGAGCATTCTCATATGTCTACTGTTCTTCTTACATCTCTATATGTTACTTAAACAGCATTTATGCCGTGAAATTATTATGCAGAGAAATTATTATGCACACTTAAAACTCAAAATTCCTTCCTTTACTCTCCTCCCAAGACCAAAACTGTCCGAAACCTACAATAAATGCCTGATGGTTAATGTGAAATTAACGTGAACCAGTAAATGTATCATTAAAGTCTTTGAAACTTACAATTTTGCATCATTTCTTTCTGCCCTTTATTTTGCAGGGACACTCGGTCAGTTCTTAGGTAAATGACTAGTTCTAACCAAAGAGCAAAAGCCAGAGAACCCAGGAGGTGTTTAATAAACAGTTGTTGACTGATTGATGGCATATCCTGAACTCACATCTCCTAGACAATGCATTCTTTGTCAGAGCATAAGGTAAGTGGGGGGGGGGGTGTCTACTTTTATTACCAAGCTTTTCTGCCCTGCTGAGGGAAGGAGGCCAGCTGAAACTCAGTTCACTGGCCTGTAGCTCATGTCACAAAAGAAAGCCTAGGGCTCTACCTTTCACACCTGTTTTCACTCTCAGTGGCAGAGGCGGGACCTGCCGCCGCCCAACAATGTGGAGCAGTTGGAGGCCCAGGCCTGATATAGACCCAGTCATGACACCACCTCAGACTCCTTACTATGGATATTACCATGGCTGCAACTCACGGTTTGTACACATTAAAAAAATAAAAACAAAAACATAAGAAACGACTGAGCTGAGTAAAATTTTAAAAAGAGAGAAATACAGTATTATAACTAATTTACAAAGCCCAGCTAAGTCTTTCTGCCTCTTTCTTCAAAGAGAAACCGAAGCATGAAATATTCGGTTCTTGGCTTCTCCCACACACACTCCCCACACCCCCCACACCCCCAAACCCCCCGTGGCCCCCCCGCCAGGCGCATCTCAGCCCATCAGATTCAGCTGACCGGTCCAGAAAAGATGCCTGGGGGGGCAGGACCCCTTCACTTCTCTCTGCAGCCCCTTCCTCTCTTTCCTTGCTGGACCTTCGGGCAGACTTCGTGAAAAGAGCTAAGTGCCCTTTCCCCCGTTCTGTTGGGTCACCTGGCCTTAACTCTGGACCTATGGCTTCCTCTTGATTTTGTTCCGGGCTGGCGTTGATAGTTTACGCACCCACCCTTCTGCCATGCCCCGCGCCTCCACTGCCCACCTGCTCCCTAGAGCTGGCAGATTTCTCTGCCTGACACAACAACCGTAGCTGATTCTGACCCTGTCAGCTCTCAGGTGATATTAAAGGCCCCCGAACTACGTCCCCGATGCCCCACATGCCCCTTTCATTAGTCAGAATCCCCTTGCAATGTTAGCCACCTACTTCCATGCTGATGATATGTTTGTCTTTCAGAGAATGTAAACAAATCACTAGCCCGCCTCTCCACCTCCTCTTGTATTTATTGGTAAGAAAGTGCAGGAAGGAAGGGAGAGAAAATGCACGGGAGATTGAGCCCTAGTCCATCTACCATCAGGAATTCTCTTCAACTCAAATCTAAATGCTCTTCTCCCAATTCTTGCTTGGAATCTTGAGTACCTGATCTTGAGTTTCGCTGGCGCTCCCTGAGCGCGGCACTGGCTGAAAGCCATGTGATATTGATTTGTTTTCACCATAGCAACAGCAAATTAAAACAACTAGCAGAGAGGAGGCTGTTAACCAGTAAAGCTACATAACCCGTATATTTTGCAAGCATATTTTCCTCCTTTCCTCTTATTTTCTGTCTTATTCATTCCACTCTCACAAATTTAATGCAAAGACAAGGCAAAATAGTGCAAAATGTTTGGGCCTACGTCAGAAATAGTCTGGTTGGCACAGCTTCTAGGATATTAGACCGGATCGATGGAGAAAATGCAAACACAGGCACTCTGATTTCCTTGGAAATTTTGTTGGTTGGTCTAAGGATAAATATCCTTAGAAAATGGACTTGAGCACAAAGTACAGTGAAGGGATCTAGAATATGACTATCTTAATACCCAAAGGCATTTGCCAACAATTTCGTTAATACAAAGGTTTTATCCCTTTGTACTTTAAATAGCTCATTGCAGCAAGAGACAAATGACTTTTTTTTTTGGTACAAGGTCAAGGCCTCTCAAAGTGCTGAACTATAAGAGAAAGTGTTACTCAGTTCTATCACGAGAAAGAGAAACTGAGGTGGGTGCTTACTTCTTAATACACAAGCAGCGCGAAAGGGAACCTCAACTAGAACCAGGAACTCCCCCAAACTCCTATCTATTCTGATGGAAATTCTCTCTTCAAAGGTTCTGTGGTTAAAAAAACAAAAGCAAAAATAAAACCAGACAAACAAACAAAACTAGCCTTTCTCCGATCTCTATGACCAAGGTTACCACGTGTGACACAGATTAAGAGCCTGCAGGACTGGCCTTCCCTTCCTTCAGCCCATCTGCCCTAGGACATGGTGCCCTTTGTATAAAAGCAGCTGTTCTCACCCTCACAACCGGCCACGGAGTTGGTGGCATAACCTTGGTTCCCAATAGTGGCTCTAGGGGAACTGGGAATGAGGCCACAGGCACTGTCCACCCAGGCGGCGGTACTGGGCTGTGCCAAGGGGAAGTTGGGCCAGAAGCAAAGCCATGCTGCCCTCCCCGCCGCTTTCTGCCTGCGAAGCCAGAACCCTGCAGAGAACCTGCCCGGACCCGCCCGACGTGAGGCAGGTAGGAGAAAATGCCCTAGTTATGCTGGAGACTGGCTGGGGGGTTAGAAAGGCCGGGCTAAACTATGAAGACATAACTCAAGACCTGCCAAGTGAGAGTCAGAATGTTCCTGGCCAGGACATAAAGCAATATTCCTCTCCACGAGCCTGAATAAAAGAACACACAGCAGAAATAGTTGGGGGATGACGTCAGAAGTTCTGGGCTAGTGTCCTGCACTTCTCCTTGAAAGTAAAAACAGTGGGTCTAGAAGAATCTACGTGGCATTGCCCTTCTTTAAATGAATATTTGAACTGCCCTTCACAATACAGGCAGGGAAGCTCGAGAAACTTCATCTTATTGAAAGATTAGAAGCGTCCCCCCCCTCCTCTCTCTCTCTCTCTCTCTCTTTTTAAAGTCATTAGCCCCCAAATTCACGTATTAACAAATCAACAAATATCTTTCCATTAACCTTTGTCTTATAAAAGGACAGAGATGTTTCTTGAAGAACATTCATGGCCGTAGTGGTTCGGCAAGTCAGATTTTTTTTCTTTGCTTCGGTGCTTGCTAACTATTCTAAAAATGTTACACATTTATTGTAAACACATGCTTCCGAGGCCTAACAAAAAAGCACAGTTTCCTCATGCCTGGCAGAAATTTAAAACGGAAAAGGGCAGAAAGAATTCTTTAACAAATATATCATTTCCTTCTCTTGGGCCAAGTGTGTTAAAAATAAATCTCCATCATTTCTCCCTGCTGCTTCTCGGCAAGAAAGTTGATATGGTTCGGCATAGTGAGACAGCTTTAAAAGCTAGCTTGCCCTCATTAAATTATTCTGCGGGCTGTGTGTTCTCATTAAAAATGCATAAAGAGCAGATAATTGCAGTAAGCATTATTAACCCAGCTTTAGTTTGAATATAATGGTTCCACTTTTAAGCTGGAAACAAAGGCTCAGACATGCCAGAAAAAGAAACGTAAACATTGAAGTACAGTATCTAAAACCTGCCAGAAAACTACCTCTTGCTAGCTTGTTCAAAATGTGTTTTTGAAACTCAATGCTGTGGCATTACAGAGCGAGGCAGGTCCCTAATTTCTATTAAACAGACCTATTTTTTTAGCTAAACGTTCCACGCATGACGATTTACCGCGAAGTTTTCTTTTTCTTCTGAATTACAAGCCCGTTTTTAAATAATAGGATCAATGTAAACTTTATTTATTCGGGAGTTAACGACGGCGGTATGGCAGTGTGAAAACGCTCTCATCCCAAGGAAATAAGAACGCTCCCAAGAATTCAAATGGTTTCTGTTGAAGAAATAAATAGATCTGCTCTTGGAATAAAACTCGTTTCATGCCTCACCCCAGACAGGCGGCATCGATTCAAGCTTTGCCTTGTCTTTCCCTCACATCAGAATGTTACGTAAAACTCCAGGGTCCCCTGCAAGTATTCCATTTGAATTAGTGGAATCCGGTTTCCCTGGCTTCCCGAAGCAACACACATGGAATGCAGCATACTGCAGCAAACTCTTTAAACAT